>JASAND010018649.1:0-70548 GCA_030248195.1 Trissonchulus latispiculum
GGGAGGCCAAATTTCACTGACCCTTGTGGAAGCAAATTTGGGTACCCCTTGTGAGAGCGATTTTTCTTAAGCGTAATTTTGAAAGCGATTTTTAAGCGTTGTTTAACGTTTTTTAACGAAAAACAGCTATTTTTTAGCTAAAACAACGTTTTTTGGGCGTTTTTTAGCGAAAAACAGTGATTTTTAATGAAAAATTCCGGCGTAGCCGGAAAATTTTGCGAAATTTTAGTCGTAAAACCTATTTTTTGGGCCATTTTCTTACCCCTTGTGGCCAATTTTCTTACCCCTTGTGAGAGCAATTTCGAGACCCCTTGTGGGCGACTTCGCGGAGGGGGGGAAATTTCCCCCCCCCTTCCCCCCCCCCTTGTCCACCTGTGCACGTGACCCCGATCCAGGTCTCCAGGTCACGTGACCCTAGGCCAAGTCACGTGATCATTCCAAATGCGAAATTACTCCGCCAAATTGTTTGTTCTGTGCTTAGTTCCTAGAGCAATAGAACACAAAATAAGTGGATTCCTAGCTTCCTGGTAACAATAATAAAGGTCATGCATATTGGCCTGGGTACCCACTTTGGACCCGGGGGCCGAGAACCAAAGTTCGAAGTTCAGCCTGTGCAAAAAATACTTGGGGGTTCAAATTTTTGACATAATAACTCTATGGACTATGTTCTATTTATGCATGAAAAGAAAAATTTCCTAGCTATATACATCCTGAGATCAGATCCGGTGATGATTTTTTGTGAACAAGTGATTTTTTGGTGAATTCGTTCACAAAAAATTTTAATACTCACTCTACACAAGGGCTACCGGCATGAAATTTGCACCATATGTAGATGGGTCACTGCCTCACTGCCGTCAAATATGTACCAAAAGTTTTTCGATCGGACTTCATTTGCGAAATTGCCAGCAAAAATTCGATTTTTGATTTTTTTGTGAACCTTGCTATAAGTTCTAATTAACTAATCCTAACTAATAATATTGTCCTCCTACTTAATTTCTACAAAAATGTGAAGTTTTGAAGAGCTTCGCAAGCAGATGACAATCTGTGAAATGAATGAAAAACGAGTGGGAAATTCAACAGGTCTGCATATTTGCGAATACTTTCAAAATGCCGGGATCCCTGCTGCGTGTTCTACCGCCTTCGCTTCTCTACGTCGCCCGAAACCCCCCCTCCCGTTGTGCGAAGGGGGACCGCGCAAAATAATTTCTGGTACACCCTGTGAAGAAGCAGCAGGGGTGTGTGATTCTTCCGTATACGCACACTTGACATTAAACTACAGTGCACTCAATGCATCTACTTCCGTAGACGCACACTAGAATTAAGGAAGAGATCTTCCTTGGACTTTCGCCCATCTAAAAGGTATCTAAAAGGCATCTACTTCACACTACATCATTGATAATTCTATTTAACTAACTTTAACTTTGAATTTTGAAATTACTTATATACTTAGAATAAAATTGTAGTTTTATATACACAAAGTAACTGGCTTATTTTTAGGCCAAAATTTACGGGGAGGGGGCAATATGGGGGACTCAAAGTTCCCCCCCATCGATGGGGGGCTCACGAAAAATGGGGGACATATTTTTGACAAAAATTTTGCAAATTTTAACGTTTTTTGTGCAAAAACTGGCAAAAATCGCTAAAATGACTTAAAAATAATTTTAGGTGTTTTTAAGCTAAAATAACCGGCAAAAACCGGTAAAAATCCGGCAAAGCCGGAAAAATTTTTGAAATTTTAGGGTAAAAATGGTAAAATTTGGCAATTTTCTGGGTTATGGGGGGAGGTCGAAATTTATGGGGGGACCTCGAATGGGGGGGGAGGTCGCCGAGTGGGGGGGGGCCACCCACCCCCAGTAAAAGTAAGCCAGAATAATGTCATGATATGAAAAGCCATTGTTCATACAAACTAAAATATCAGCCATAAAATAAAATTTGTCAAATTATCAATTATAAGTATATATAAATTATGAAATTGTTACGAAATTTAAAAAATATTAATTTGATTTTAAAAATGAAAATATTAGTGAATTTAAATTTTGAAAAATAAGAGGAACTCTTATAGGGGGCGGGAAAATTATTTTTTAAAACTAGGCCATTCTTCAAAAAAGTAAAATATATATCATTTGTAGGATGCATTGTTTTGAAAAATGAGAACTCTGCCACTGTCAAAAACCGCCTTTCCTTCCTGCTAGAATCCACTGATGCACTAACGCCTGTCCAGGCGGGTTTCCGATCCGACCATTCAACCGAGGGCCAGATTCTCAGAATAGTTCAGGATGTTGCTGACGGATTTCATCAAAGGCCCCCAAGGAGAGCAGTCATGGTCCTGGTAGACTTTGCCAGGGCCTTCGACACAGTATGGAAAACTGGACTCCTTCACAAACTACTAAACTGCGGCATACCACTCTGTATGACCGGCTGGATCGGTCAATTCTTGGCTGATAGGAAAGCTCAGGTCAAAGTGGGGGGCTCTCTCAGCAGGAGCGTTCAACTCAGGGCTGGCATCCCTCAAGGGGCGGTCCTGTCTCCCACTCTTTTCACAGTCTATAGTCAATCGGGAAAAAAACGCCATTTTTTCAAACTTTTGGACGTGTAGAACTCATTTTTTGGAATTATCGGAAAATTCTTGTAGTTTGAAGAATGGCAACCCCTACGGATTATTTTCATGTATTAATGACTTCTCTGGACTGTAGCAATAGAGAGCACTATGTGATTTATTTCCTGGGGAAAAAAAGCCAAAATCGGGGAAAAAAGCCACTCATCGGGAAAAAAGCCACTTTGGTCGAAGCATATCCTGAAGGCGTAGACCAATTCTGAGTGTTCCAACGTGTTCAGCGTCGCTTATTTACCCTAGATTTGTTGTTTACCGAGGCAAATTGCCTTCGTAAAGCATTAAATAGAACTTTTTAGTTTGCAGCATAAACTGGCTAGGTTTCATCAAATATAACGTAAACATACAAATTTTTTAAAAACTTGCTAAAACGAAGGCTAACCACAAAATCGTGTTTTCCAATGAATTCGTAATGTTCTTTTTGGCCAAATGTGCCAGTTTCAGGATGAAATGTGGAGTGTAGCGGTCAAAACGGCTGACGTGACATATTAGTCCAAAAGTTGCTCATTTCAGGGACTGGCCACCTACAAACGGTATTGCTTTGTAAAACTTAAAATGCTGATCATTTTCAACATAGTTATCATGCCAGAAATCCAGAAAAACTGCTCACTATGGGTCTTGCAATCGACTGGCTTTTTTTCCCCGATGGGTCAAAATCATCGGGAAAAAAAGCCACACCTGCCCAGAGACAACGTGACACCTTGAACTGTTTGCAATAGTATGAGGACAAAGTCAGACATGTTCTCTCTTGATTGTAATAGAAATTATTCAGATAGCGCTATTGACACTAAAGTTATGAATTTTTGAAACATTACCGTTTTCCCGCCTTTTCAGGAACAAAATTTTCCAAAAAATGTCGACCCCGCTGTTGACTATAGAGACTTGACTTGACTTATGGGCCCAGACGTAATCCGTCCATGAAAGCCGCTGGTCCATTGACTACCACTCTGTACGATCTTGGGCCGTCTGGTACCAATCCCTCAGTTGCAAAGGGCGCAGATCATCCATGACCAGGCCGGCCCATTGCTTTCTCGGTCTGCCGACAGGTGCCTGACCTCCATCCACCCAACCGTACATCAGCCTCTTGGGCACCCTTGTGTTTCCCATCCTGGCAACATGTCCTGCCCATCGCAACCGTGCCTTACGTATCGTGGTTGTAGCAGGCTCGAGTCTACACACTTTTTGAAGGGTAGACACCGGTATCCGGTCTAGCAGTGTAACCCCGAGGATTCGGCGCATGCAGTTGTTTTGGAACACCTCTACGCGCTGTAGGTCTACGGTGTTTGCAGCCCAGCACTCCGATCCATATAGTAGGATAGATAAGACTGATGATTTGAATAGCTTCAGCTTAACATGCAGGCTGAGATCGTGATTATCCCAGATGTTAGCCAGTTTTCCAAAGCAGGCTCCAGCGAGTCTGATTCTGTTGGTAATTTCATCAGCGAGGCGTCCGTCATGAGAGAATACACTTCCAAGGTATTTAAATGTGGCGACCATCTCGATAGGCTGTCCCCCGATACGACAGTTTGGATTATTTGGCTGGTTTGAGAAGCACATTGTCTTAGTTTTGGGGCAACTGACTTCAAGACCCAGATTAGAGCATATTTCCACAAAGGTTTCGACAGCACGGTTGAGACCAGCCGAGGTAGTTGCCACTATTGCCGTGTCGTCTGCATACAGCAGGGCCATGATGGTATCCAGAAAGTCAGGTTCACTCTTCCTACGTTTTCCATCGGGGAAAAACCGATTACCATGACGGAACCGGATCGTGGCCCCGCAATCATCCTGTAGTAGCAGATTTCTGACTGCGATATCGATGTAGCAGTTGAAAAGGAATGGAGCGAGGATGCAGCCTTGGCGAACACCAGTCCGTACAGAGAACCACCTTGAAAGTTCACCGTATACTTTAACGGAACAGCTTGTATCACGATGGAGAGCTTGGACTAAAAGATTTAATTTGCCATAGATGCCAAATCTAGGCAAAGCGTCCCACAAGGCTTGCCTGTCAACACTGTCATAAGCCTTTTTTAGGTCAATAAAGGCAGTATACAGAGGGACACTTCTACGCCGATGTTTTTCTGCAAGCTGGTCCAGAGCAAATATTTGGTCGATCGTACTTCTTCCTCTACGAAAAGCACATTGGCATTCTGACAGTGACGCTTCAATACGCTCCCGCAGTCTGCGCAATAAGATCAGGGCGAATACCTTGCCAGGGATAGACAGCTAGTTGTCACAGATCGATTTATCGCCTTTCTTATGGATGACAGTAATTACAGCTTTCCTCCAATCTTCGGGGCACATTTCTGACTGCCAGCATTGAACAATTATTCCGTGCAACCACCGAACAGCATCGTCACCGGCCGCCTGAAGCATTTCTGCAGAAATGCGGCAAATTCCAGGTACTTTCCTCCGTTTAAGGCTTTTCACGACAGTCTCTACTTCCGCTAAAGTTGGTGTACGAGCAGCGTTATCTTCTTCTTCCTGGATGTGATCGGAGCCCGAATTCTCCACAGCGGTCGTTGCTTTTTTTTCCCGAAATTTTGACGTGGCTTTTTTTTCCCGATTGACTATACATCAACGATGACTATAGAGGAGAGATAGAAAGCTAAAAATCGGCGTGTGGGCTTATATTGAGGTCGCCATTCTACACGCCAAATATTACTGCAATAGCTTCATCCGTTAGGCCACAGCGGTCGTGGCTTTTTTCCCGAAATTTTGACGTGGCTTTTTTTCCAATTGACTATACATCAACGATTTGGTCTCCAGACTCCCAGACGACATCAATGTCAGTCTCTGACGACCTGGCTGTATGGGCGAGCAACAATCGAGTAGAAGTTGCTGACCGCATGATTGGCACAGCAATTGAAGAAATACGTAGTTGGGACGAACACTGGAAAATGAGGGTCAATGTTGCCAAGTGTGTATCCACTCTCTTCACCACTGATCCTCACCAAGCCAAATCGACGGTGTATCAGATATGGATGCCAAGAAATGCCCTTCAGTACCCACCCTACCTTTCTGGTGATTACTGTCGGTCGGCGTCTATCCTTCAAGGAACACATTTCCCGGCTGACTCAAGCTTCAAACAAGTATCTCAACAATGGCCGCTCTGTCAGGCAAGGCCTGGGGCATGCAGAAAGAAAATCTACGAACTGTCTACCTGGCATACGTCAGGTCCCTCCTGGACTATATATGGGATAAGGCGGATGAATCCAGATGATATAATATGGCACTACCGGCCTGGGGCCCATCTGTTGCTGCCTCTAATTTACATCCCCTGGAAGTTGCCAATAGCAGAGCTGTCAGAATTATAACCGGATGCACCAGGACGGCCCCTACAGATGGAGTCCTTCTGGAGGCGGATCTGCTACCTATCGACCTGGTCAGGGATCAGCTGGCCACATCCTATTTCAAGTCGAAAACAGCCTCCGAAGACAACCCCAGGAGAGCGGCCGCAGATCGGAAACAACAACGTAGGTTGAAATCGGTCAACTCTTGGAGAGATGCTGCAGAGAAAATGCCAGTTGTTCAGGAAATTAGCAATCTGCCAATGGAGCCCCTGACTGCTGCGGCCCAAATACCACCGTGGCAGGCGCAGGATATGATCCATCCCATCATCGTTGACGAGTCCGAACTGAAAAGGCGGATGAATCCAGATGATATAATCGAGCACTTCCAGGCACTACCGGACGGCCTGCCGTGGGAACCAAATGTACGCATCTGGACTGACGGATCGGCCCAAGATGATACATTAAACGGCGGTGCTGGCGCCTTTATCAAGGCCGACTACGGACTGACCGTCTGCCTCAACAAACCAGCCGGATCCCATTGCTCCAGCTACCGAGCGGAGCTGATAGCCATCCAGAAAGCACTACGCTGATGCTTAAAAAATAAGGACCTGCTACCGCCGGAACCACGCCTTCTCATAGAAACCGATAGCCTGTCCGCCTGCCGTAAGCTAGAGAACCTAAACAGGTGCACTGAACCGCTGCCCATGGAAATCATAACCCCAATCCAAAGGCTGGGTGAGCCTATTGCTTTCCGATGGGTCCCTGGTCACTCAGGAATTCCCGGAAATGAAACTGCTGACTCTTTGGCCCGGGAGGGAAGTTTGCAACCGCAAAATGCAAGTACCTCTCGACCAATCTTCAATCCGCAGTTTAATCCGGCGGAGAACGAGGGAAGTCTGGCGGGGGAGGATAGCCCACCCCAAGGTCCTCCAATCCAACCCGGCAACCCGGCCTGTCCCCAGGGAATCGGAACGTGGACTGTCCAGGACGGAACGGGTCCTTCTAGCTCAGCTTAGGGCGGAGGGCCACTGCCCTTTGCTGAGGTCCTACCTTTTCAGAATTGGGGCTGCAGAAATTTCTATCTGCAGCCGGTGCGGGGAGTCCGAGGATGACGTGTCCCACCTAATCCTACCCTGCCCGGCCCTGGCCCACCATCGCCAACTCTGCCTGGATGTGGGGGCTAGCCTGGACTGCCTATCCAGCAGCCCATACCTGGTCATTTGTTTCCTGCGGGAGGCAGGGATCATCCCGATGGTCCCTCCAATCTATGCCTAGCGAAGATTCCTGAACAGAAAGAGAGAGAGATCTTGCCCATGTATTGTTCCAGAATTTTGTGAAGGGGGCTGGTTTCGAATAAATATTTCGAAATATTACAAATATAGCAGAAAAGTTTTGTAACAAAATTTTGCTCTTAAATTTTACTTCTGGCTTTTTGCAGAGTTAGGAAAACTTAGAGAGACGTATGAATGGTCGTAAGGGATTTTCACTTCCACCTTAATATTAGCAGCTTTCTTATTCAATGTTTTTAAATAGGTGCATGAACCCACATTTGTTTATCGAGTAACGTTGGACAGATTTATGGGTACTGGTGCTGGAAAGAGCAAGAAGACTGCAAAGCATGTTGCTGCCAGAAACTGTTTGGAGCAGATGGTGAATTCAGGGGACTCTGAATGGGCAATGCCTGATGTTGACCCGGCAGAAGCATTGAATTATGTGTAAGTGTCTTGTCTGATGACTTTAATCAAATAATTTTCAAGGCCCGTATATACGTACGTAACAATACTGAGTGTTTCAAGTCAAGAAAATGAGGTAAACGTGGGCAGGCAGGAAGATCCACGACGGATACAAGGCATTAATACTGAATGTTTCATATAGATACAATGTTAATGTTTTGGTTTGGGGATATTGCGTTTGCAAAGGTACTGGAATGTAATGGGTCATACATTTGCATTGCTTTACTGTGCAATTCCCCTCAGAACTACTGCAGACCCGTCTGACTGGGGAAAAAGTTGGATCGTTATGCTTTGAAAGTATATATATAATTTTTGAAAAATTTTAGCAGAAACTTGAAAAATTGTTATTTTCTCGGCAGTTCAAGAAGGTTAGGAGTGAAGCCCTAGCCCATCAAGGGAAATGGGGTCGAGCTCAAATTGGCTCGTGCCCGTCACTAAAATCAACCCAACCCGAAGTCGTGGGAGACTCATTTTTTATTTCTACGGAATACTGACGACGTCATACATAGCGTTGTATTAAATGCACCTTTGATCGGACTCGTTCTCTTTCTTCTGGGCTTATTCTAGTGGGGATCCCCCATAAACACCCTTCCTGCCCCCCCTGCAAATTGGGTGCCCCTTTTGTTACCAACTGTTGCCCTGAAAAAATCGCTCAGAAGCCCAAATTTTCAAACATTTTCCGATTTTCCGGAGATTTTTAGCCGATTTTTCCCTATTCAACTTTTCTGGCGATTACTATAAAAGTAGCGCAATTTTTAGCATGTTTTTAGAAAAACTTTCGCCCCACCCAAGGGCCCCCGAGGGCCCTCCCAAAGAGTCGCCCCGTTAAAAATTCCCCAGAATAAGCCCAGTTCTTGCCATCCGGAATCTTAAAGTTACAGTTGTCTTTTCCTCTGTAATTTTTTAGGGTTGGCTATCTAAGATTAAAATAAGATTGTCCGGAAAAACATTTTCTTTTTTGATACCCGTATCCCCTGGCTTATTTTTGGGATTTTATGGGGAGGGCGTTTCATCCGATTGGTTAGGGAACTCCAGAATTGGGTATTTCAGAAACAAATGCACCCTGGCTTACTTCTACAGAGGTGGGTGAGGGGCTGTCCCCCATTCGAGGCGTCACCCATAGATTTCTACCTTCCTTCCTATAAGCCGAAAAATTGCCAAAGTTTACCATTTATACCCAAAATTATCGAGAAATATTCCGGACTCGCCAGAGTTTCTTAAGATATTTTCGCTATTTTTGTTTGAAAACACCTAAAATTACATTGATTGAGGTATTGAGGTATTGGTATTGAGATATTGATTGAGGTATTGAGGTATTGATATTAGGTATTAGATATTGAGCTCCCTCTAGAACACATACTGTACAGCTCTTTAAAAACGTTAGTTTTAGCGAAGTTCAGCTTTTCCGCGAATTTCGCGAAAAGCAACGATTTCGTCAAAATTGGCGAACTTTCCTAAGATTTTTAACGAAAGAAATAACTGCTCCAGTTCAGCTCACCTAACTTTACGCAAAGTGCTACCTTTCGCACACGGAAAAAAGCTGAACTTCTCGAACAATAACGTTTTTACAGACCTGTATTGTACGTATTGCCTGAGGCTGTAGATTTCTTGTTTACAATTTCTGGGGAAGATTTTTACTTAAAACATAGGTTTTTCTACTATTTTCCTCTGGCTCCTTCTCTATTATTTGGATTGCTAAAAATGACTAATTTTATTTGTTTTTTAAGCTAAAATAGCGAAGATTTCGTTAAAAATCCGACGAAGCCGGATGTAGATGGTAAAATTGGTAAAATTTGGTATTTTTTGGGTTACTTTGGGTTATGGGGGAGGTCGGAATTTATGGGGGGCTTTTCATGGGATGGGGAACCTCGAAAGAGGGGGGAGGTCGCCGAATGGGGGGCGGCCCTCACCCCCCCCCGTAAAAAGAAGCCAGAAGTTTTAATGAGCAGACTTTGCATTGAGTCTGTAAGTGGTTTATATAATTTGAGTTCAGGATTCAGTTTGTTTTCTCTATATGCTACAATAAATCTGTTTGCTCGCTGTTTATAGGCACGGTTTGATGAGTGAACTAAATACCGGGAATAATCTTTGCCTCCCTGATTCTATTGGGAATGAGGTCCAAATTCCCACAGCTGCTCCGCCCGGTCCAAATCCAATCAGCCAGCTTCAGGAAATGTGCACACAAAGACGCTGGCCTTCCCCTGCCTATGATACTGTCAAGGAGGAAGGCGACCCACATGACAGAATATTTGTGATAATTTGCACTCTTGGCCGCTTCAATCATACAGGTTCGCAGATAATAAATATATCGCTACCATCGATTAGAGGCCCTAAGTGCGGCACCGTTTCATGTTAGGCATCCAAGGTTGTTTAATCTTGCTGGGGTTTGTGAAATTTTTTAATTGTTTGAACATGTAGATTTAATAACTGCGTAACGTTTACCTAATTAATGCTGTCTTTTTATGCCACAACGGCACAACTAGGGTCAAGGGAGATGGTATTGAGGCGGACGGTCCCATCGCAAAATTCTCCGAAAAATTTTTTTGCGCCGTGTGCGCTTGTTCCTCAGATAAATTTAGGAGAAAAACTTCTGGAATCAATCTAAAATCTTCTGTAGTTGCTTAAGGGAGGGGTCCGCCTTGAAAAATTTTATGATCACGGATTTTGCTCATTTTCACACAAAATTTTGTCATATATGTCCTGCATTTCGAGTTTAAATTTCGAGTAGTTTCGTTCAGTACTTAACGAGTAACCGGCTATATATTAATTGCATGCAATTTGACAACAGGTAAAAACGGCGATGCCGCAGCAAATAAAGGAACTTTACACCTGAACTTCCTTGAGAATGGAGCTGCATTCGGTTGTATGTTTGATATCTGATGCAAACAAAGAACTTAGGGTAGCTTTTAATGGGAAAACTTTTCTTTATGACTTTATTTAGTGATTTTAGGGAGTAACACCGGCGCTGGAAAGCCTTGAACACGAAAATCCTTTAACGGCCGATGACTCGAATTTGGTGCATGTGCGGACAATGGTCCATGAAGAAAAATGTTATCGACAATGAGAGCTTTCGATTGATATAAAATTTAACATATTTCGAAAAATTTGAAAAATCGCTATTTTTGAGATTATGGTTGTCAAACCCTCATATTTGACCCCAGCGACCAACTGGGTGCGCTAACCGGCACCATTTGTGCCCAAACTTGACCTAAGGTCATCAATAATGGTGCGCAAATAGATAGTCCAATATTTTATAGGTCTGTGTTGCTCCATGTTATTTGCCAAAAAACGGGAATTTCCGAAATTTTGCTAAAACTCGAGATTTCTGCGCCAGGGAAATCTCGAAATTGGACAGAGCTAACCAGGATCAATTGATATCGTTCGAAATGTCTTGTCATAAGCTGTGATTTGTAGGAAGTAGAATTTTTAATTAGGCCTTACAGCTTTCAGAATATTTCATCAAAGTTGCTGACCCCCAGTTTTAACATTGCAAAACAGTCAAATTTGGCTTAAACTTAAAAAATTAATTAAAAATTTTTGAAGGCGTAAATCAAAAATCTGCTTCCTACAAATCACCCTTCGAGATCGTATTAATGATATAAGATGGACGTTGAAGTGCTCCGTTTTGTCGTTGGCCTGATTTCTCTGGCGTACGGAAAAAATCACCACTTTTTCCGTTTCCTATGTTTAACACATGCTGACATCAACTTTGAGGTGAAATTACTCGCTAACCGTAAGAGATCGACCTTCATTTCAAAAACTCGTTAACATATACCAATCACACAACAAAATATGTGAAAATGAGTAAAATCGGAGATGGTCGAAAAAATGAAATTAGGTTTACTTAATTTTGTTAGTTAAACAAGGACACAGGAAGAAAATCTGATATATATACAGTATAGCTCAAAACAAAGTTAATTTTTTGCGAATTTCGTAAACTCCGCGAACTTCGCGAAGCAAGCGACATTTCGCTAAAATTAGAGAAGTTCGCGAAATCGTTGGCTAGCTAATTTGAGGGGTTTTCTCCATATCTACTAAAAATTTGCTAAAAAATTTTAAAATCTATTTTGGAATCAAGATTTGGTTCCTTCGCGAAGTTCGCTAAGGTTTAGCGAAGTTCGCATAATTTCGCGAAATTCTACAAAATTTTAGCGAAATACGCGTAGATTTTAGCGACGTTCGCCAACGTTTTGAGAACTTCGCGAAGATTTTAGCGAAGTTCCTTTAAACTTAACTAAAGTCTTCGTGAAATTCGTTAAAATCTTGGCCAATTTCGCGAAATTGTGCGAACTTCGCTAAACTTTGGCGAACTTCGCGAAGGCACCAAATCTTTACTCCAAATTAGATTTTAAATTTTTTGCAAATTTTTGGTGGATATGGAGAAACCCCTCAAATTAGCTAGCTAACGATTTCGCGAAGTTCGCTACGTTTTTTGCGAACTTCTCTAAATTTAACGAAATATCGCTTGCTTTGCGAACTTCGCAAAAAATTAACTTTGTTTTGAGCTATACTGTATATATATATATATATATATATATATATATATATATATATATATATATATATATATATATATATATATATATATATATATATATATATATATATATATATATATATATTCAGACTGCAGCTTTCGACTCAGTAGCAAAAATGTTTTACGGACGATCACTTTTTAAACTCACAATTAGCGTCATGTGAATTCAGCTACCCTGAATTTTAAGAATTTGTCAAGATGAGTGTCTCACTGAGTGAGTCGGCGGGTAGGGTAATCACTTCTCAGCATATCTGTGACACGTAAAAATTCATTGGTCGAAGCAGGGTCGACGAGCTGTATATATATATATATATATATATATATATATATATATATATATTATTGAAAGTTAGTTTGTAGTGTTTATACTTCGCGCCCATGAGGAAATGAAATTAGATTTTTTGTCGCACTGTTTTAGGCGAAGGTCGTAGCAAGAAAATTGCTAAACGAATTGCCGCTGAAAAAATGCTTGCGTTTTTAAAAGAGATTCCTGTCAGTGCCAAACAGGAGTCTGTTTCCCTGGGCGAAGAAGAAGCTCCTGAAGTAAGTACGTATGTTATGGTCTCGCAGATTGTGGTATTCTTAACTTTTGAAAAGGGTTTTAGTAGTGATGTTTCAGGCGGCCCATTTATTTTCAGTTTCAGATTCAATTTCAGGCCTGCTTATTGAGGAATTTCAGTTTCAGTTTAAGGCGGTTGCTCGTCGGAATTTCAGTTTCAGATTCTGTTTCAGTTTCAGGTATCATTTTTATTTGATTTTCAGTTTCAGGCTTGATAACCATAGCTGGGGCCCCCAAGTTAAATCGAAGTCTTAATGACTTTATTGCACACCCTGCTGTGCCGTTTCCAATTTGAAGTTTAATAGAGGTCAAATGGTGGTCCCCTCTAATACAGTTTAAAGTGCAAATAGAGGGGGCCCCCATCAGTGAATATATAAAGACTACAAATTGTAATGTTGTAAAACAACTTGTCAACTAAAGTGAAAATTGAACTGTTAGAACATGAAAGCACTAGTTAATGCAATTAAAATTTTTTCCTTGGATTTCTTTCAGTGTTGCGTCAAAATCATTTGTTACGCGCAATAATTATAAGATAATATAAATTTTTTTGAAATTTTCTCAAATTTTGAATGACTTGACTTTTTGGAAATAACTTTAGCAAATGACAATAGAGATAATTCTATAGAAATTTAAAAATAAAAAATAGTTTATATTAATCAATACTTTAAAGTTCAGTTTACGCATTCACTTTTCAAGTTTTGTCAGTTAAAGTTTCAGTTGAGATGATACTTGTTTTGCAACATTTCTATTTGCAATCTTTATTCACTGATGGGGGCACCCTCTATTTTCACTTCAAACTGTATAAGAGTTGACCAGCATTTGACCTCTCTATTAGACTTCAAATTGGAAACGGCACAGCAGCGTGCGCGTCATTAATAACAGAATTTAATTTGGGGGCCCAGCTATGGTCATCAAGCCCAGTTTCAGGCAGGCTCTCGTCGGAATTTCAGATTCAGTTTCAGGCCTTAGTCAAATTATTTTCAGTTTCAGGCCTAGTCTAAAATTTTATTTTTATATTTTTCACGAGTAAAATTTTAACTTTACGCCTTATGGAATGTCTTAAAACACATTATTTTTATTAGGTTGCACTATAATCAGTAAAACTATAGTAAAAAGTCAAAAGTTCAATGTATAAAACATCTGTAAAATTTGTGACTGCTATTGTCAGATTTGCGAGAATGGAATGTATCTAGGTTTACCTTACATATAAAAATCTACTAGAAGGAAGACATTCATTTTGTGATACATACAGTACTACAGCATATTGCTTGCAATGTTTCAAGTGCATTTCGAGCTGATAATAATTTCAGACGACACATCATCTGAAAATGGTATTTTCAGGCTAAGCGTAGTTTGAAATTACAAGTTTCAGGCTAAGCGCTGTCTGAAATTATAATTTTCAGTCTTAGCGTAGACCTAAGTCGATTGATACTTTCAGGACTAGGAAGAGCTGAAATTATTTTCAGATTCAATGGAGTCGTCGATTTTTTTGCATTTTCAGTTTCAGTTTCATGCGTCGAGCTCTACTATTTTCAGTTTCAGTTTAAGGTGCTGAAACTGAAATGTACTGACTGAAAATATTTTCAGTTTCAGATGCTGAAACATCACTAGTTTTCAGGAGGTGGTTTTTGTCGTCCTTTCTTTTTCAACAGGCAGTGCCATACTAAAAAACTGTTGTGATGTTAATTAGCTTCGGGTCTTTTTTATTCCAACCGTAGTTCCGCAGGTGAGACTTATTCGTCTTTTTAATTTATCGTTCTTCTTTCTTTTAACTTCTAAGTTAATACTTTCTGTTTCCAAGTAAATCCCCATAGTTTTCTTATTTTTGTGTTAAAAATTTATTTTATTTTTAGCTATTTTTGGCTGTCAGTGATGGTATTTATAAGCTTTGATCAAACTCATTTTCCGGTTTCCACAACGGATTTTTAACAGTTAAAAACTTCCGATGCTCTGCCGAAATACATCGTTCATAAGACAGGCTAGACAAGACAATTAATAATTTCGTCGGCTTCATGCTAAATGACATTATTCGACATTTTGGTGAAAAATGGGTTTTGACACCACTATATGCAGAACTTGTTACGGCACCTTTATGCAAGAGCGCATTACATAGCACAGCATTAATAATGCTATATAGAATAAAACAATATTGCATTAATTGTTCCTGCAAAAATGCATTATAGGCCTATAAAGACGTGTTAAAACACGCATTTGCATAATGCCTATTAGCATGAATGATCCTTCATGCAAAAGTGCATTGAACGAAAAACATGTTTTTCTCGAAAAGGCAAATTTGCGTATAATGCCATTTAGCAATAAGTCGACGATTTGTCTTTGTTGCCTTGAAATTTTAAAATTTAGCATTAGTAAACTTTCGCACCCTCCAAGATTTCTTGCCCCTCAGACTTTGGGTGGCACTAGAAGCCCCAAAAGAAAAAATCCCTAGAATAAGCCCGGCTTAGTGCCCGGTGTAAGAGTGAGTTTGACAATTTGAAATTCCCGAAAACACCTCAGAAAGACGCATTAAAAGTGTAGGTTCAGTTATGAAAATCTTTGTTTAGTCATTGCTCTTCTACTGCTTTAATAAATGTGACATACCTAAAAGATTGTTTCATCTGTTTAGACTTACGGAGCTTCCACTATAGGCTACGCGGACATTGAAAAAGAACTGGCTGAACTGCGACGACAGGAATTGGAAGCAACCGGAAATGTCAGTTCTCTTCGAAAGACAAAAGCGCCAACATTGACTCTTCCTTGTGGAAAGGTATAGATAATGTATATAATTACTGTCTGTGAACAATGGCTCAGCTAAAGTCTGACACAAAAATGTGTGTACAAAATCTGTAAGGCCTCCAGTGAACTCAATATACGTCGTAACCCCATAAAACCATATATTTTCGGAATCCTTGCAGCGAGACAAACATTTTTATAAAATTTAAAATTTTTTAAAATTTCAAAAATTTTAAAATATCGGTTTTTCGGGGAATTTTTTCGGACCGTGCAAGCTATTCAGCTCATTCTTTCACAAAACTTTTCCCGCCCGAAGACGCATCGATTGATACAAGAACGAAAAAAATCGGTTGAGAAATAAGCATGTTATTCCAAAATTTCGTTTTTCCATTTCCTTTGATGTTTGCCGCTTTTTGCAACTTTGACTGGTTATTACTCGCGACTCGCTCACCCGAAAAATTATTCGATTAGATTTTCAGGACCGCCTAGGCGCCCGCTTTCACCTGATATATGTGGTATTTCAAAATTTGAAAATCGAGTTTTTTTGAAAAATACCACTTTTTGACACAAAATTTCGGCATAGCAATTCTGGCAAAAGTGAGTAAAAATAACATAATCATAAAATTCAAGCTGAGCTGAATCCAACGATATAAAGCTTTTGTTGCTACGAATTATATTGCGCCAGCAATGGATTTTTAAACAATATCCCTTATTTCAGCTGGTTTTTGGCTCTTTGATGTTGCCGCCGTGATTTGAATGAAGCAGTGTAAACTAGCAAAACCAGCTGAAATAAGGGATATTGTTTAAAAATTCATTGCTGGCGCAATATAATTCGTATCAACAAAAGCTTTATATCGTTGGATTCAGCTCAGCTTGAATTTTATGATTATGTTATTTTTACTCACTTTTGCCAGAATTGCTATGCCGAAATTTTGTGTCAAAAAGTGGTATTTTTCAAAAAAATCGATTTTCAAATTTTGAAATACCACATATATCAGGTGAAAGCGGGCGCCTAGGCGGTCCTGAAAATCTAATCGAATAATTTTTCGGGTGAGCGAGTCGCGAGTAATAACCAGTCAAAGTTGCAAAAAGCGGCAAACATCAAAGGAAATGGAAAAACGAAATTTTGGAATAACATGCTTATTTCTCAACGGATTTTTTTCGTTCTTGTATCAATCGATGCGTCTTCTGGCGGGAAAATTTTTATGAAAGAATGAGCTGAATAGCTTGCACGGTCCGAAAAAATTCCCCGAAAAACCGATATTTTAAAATTTTTGAAATTTTAAAAAATTTTAAATTTTATAAAAATGTTTGTCTCGCTGCAAGGATTCCGAAAATATATAATTATATGGGGTTACGACGTATATTGAGTTCACTGGAGGCCTTACAGATTTTGTACACACATTTTTGTGTCAGACTTTAGAATGAGGAAGGGTGCTTTCTTGGGCATTCCCCCCCCCCCGAATTTTTCCGAAACTAAAGGTTTTGCAACCGTGCTCTATGGCAACAAGTGCACTTTCTTGTTGCTACTGAATTCAGAAGCGAACGCCATACTTATCCAGATCACGCGCTAATTATAGAACAGCATTTTCTAACGATTTTACTCTGAAGATGCTACTTCGTATCATTCAATCTTTCAAAGTTTACGCTAACCGTCTTGTTTTAGGGAGCGTTGTGGGACCTGCGTGATAAAAGCTTAGACGAAGAGTCCCCTGATGCACAGCATGTGCGCTTGCTGCGAAAGATTTGTAAAGATGAGAGCTGGGCTGCCCCTGACTTTCACGCATTCCCTAGAAAATCTAAACGCCGTATGTTTCACAACTCTTTGTTTTTAATCATTCTAATTATCTGTAATAATTAACAATTACATTTAAACAAGCAAATATGTGGAACTCTTAAGCACTATTTACATTTGGTCATTCAGTTTCTAGGAAAAAGTCGTGTTTAAATTTTTAAGCTCCCGCCCTGCGAAATCTAGCTGACGCCAACTTGACAGACCGATTAATCGATAGACCGGCCTGTCAGCCTTCACCGGTGTGTCCTGTGTTGTCCCTACTTTTGGCCCATTCGTCAAAATATAGGCTAATATGCGTTTTGTTCAAAATGCATAAAAATATGCGTTTTGTTCAAAATGCATAGAAACGTTAGACTAATACATATTATGCAAGAGACCAGAAGATTATGGCACTAAGCATGCTCTGTTGTTATTAGAGCAAAGCAAAAACTATGATGCGCGTATTATCGACAGACCCCCACCTCTACACCCCCCTGTTCAAGTAAATTTGGTCCGCTGCGTTTGCATGTTGAAACTTGAAAGTACAACTACTCTGTTGGTTCAACGTGCCTGCTGCAAACGCCAGCTCACAAGCATAGAGAGCAAATGTGATTGTAAGAGATGGGCCACATTCGGGGGCGGTCAACCGACGGCGCGCAGAGCATAGTTTTGGTCTAATAACAGAGGAGAGCATACAATAATGTACTTGGTGTCAGAGATGAAACCGGGTCACCGGGTCACCGGGTCCGGAGCTCTGACCCGGTCTTGACCCGGTATTTTTGATTGGGCGAAATTTTTGCTATTAAAGCATATTTTTCAGAACTTTTACCGGTTTTTACGACCTTCAACAATTATGTACTCAAAAACTAGCAATAATACGAATATTCATAACTTAATAGTGTAGTTTTAAATGTAATAATGTTAATTTAAGTTAGCAGGTTTAATGTTAAATGTTTTAATTAAATATTTGTAATATCCTGTCAAGCTTAACAAGAATAATTCCAAAGAATCTGTGCTGGGTGAAACCCTCAGCCAAACAAATAAATAAAATAGTTTACTAAAGTATATAATGATAAAACACAAAAGTGTTAATGTTAATAAGCTCTATGAGTAGAATTAGATGATGTGATGACTTTGGCTAAGTATTTGTTCCAATTTCTTTGATTCAAAACGTTATATAGTTTACTTCACATCACAGCTTTGATTTTCCCGGCTTACTTACAATATTTACTTTCCAATGTTATTTTAAGAAAAGCAAAAATTTTGCTCAACTTCTTATTTAGAATATTTTTAATTTTTCTAAGCTTAAATCTGAATTTTCAAAAATACCGGGTCACCGGGTCAGGGGTCAACCGGGTCACCGGGTCAGCAAATAGTGACCCGGTTTCATCTCTGCTTGGTGTCATACTCATAGGAAAATGGTAACAGAAAAATGTCGGATATGTCCAAATACTTTTTCTTATACTCTTATCACTATGTACTTTCGATAACAGTACGGGTACCCCGATCAATGGAACTCAGTAAGGTCAAATTTTTACCCATACAATAGCGTGATTGGTCAGGTTTTAGAGTAAACAAAATTTTAGAGCAATAAAAGAGAGAGCGTTGACTGCACAGAGTGTGAATAGTTGTTATTGGTCATGGATCATACGCCACCAACTTGTTGGTTTCGACCACTCGACTTTTCGTCTGCTCAAATCAAATATTGTTGTTTCACGTAATAATCTATCATAAAGTCAAAAGCAGTTACTGAATTACGATCATTATTTCAAAGAATTTCCGTAATATTGACTCAGCTTCCCTTGTGAAATGTGTCTGTATAGCGCGACCATTCATAATTGCATGTTATATTTTCAGTTCATTATCAATGCATTGTGGAGATTAAAGGCGATCCTCCCTTGGTATCTTACGGGTCCGGTCTTCTTCCAGAAGCCGCACAAAATACTGCTGCCAAAAATGCTCTTCGTCTTCTCCAGATTAAAGTGCGCTCTGGAGGTGACAACTGAGCTAACATTTATGACTGAAATGTTTTTGTATATTGCCCCTGTAATTGTTTGAAGTAAATAGCATTGTCTCTGGCATTTTTTGTTGTTAGGCACAGTTCGTTGTCAATCGAATAGGCATAGAAAATGGTTTAGTGAAGCTGTTTCTGAAGCGACTTTTCTGTCTGTTGTTAGGGTCACAGTCGTCCGCTTCTCTAGTAGTAATAATATAAGTGAAATATAGCCTATAATTTATACAAATAAATGTTACCAAATAGCTTTGTAGTGATAAGCTTCAAGAAATTGTAGAGTTTTGGCTCAATATTTTCAAGGAAGTCATATACTGAACGAAGGAAGCGACATATCGAAAAACTGATTTCATATTCGGATTCAGCAGGCAAAAGAACCCCTATAAGCACCTTTTCGGCCAAATCTGGGATAAATTTTTAACCCCATTTTACTGCGCCAGCTTAAAAATATAGGTTATTTCAAAATTTATTTCATTTCAAAAAGTGAGCTAGCAAATTAAACCAAAGCACTCGAAACTTAGCCACAGTTTGTCACAAGCCACAAATCACACGCAAAGTCCCTGCTTATGGTGACAGTTGCCCACAAGTAGATTTCCAGTTTCGGTTTCATCAAGCCACAAATCACAAGTTCACAACTCCCTACAAACAGCTGCAAAATTCTACAAGTCAAAGTATCACTTGTTGCACTCAAATATTAATAAATAAGAAGTGTGCAAAATTCTTGTTGTTAGCTTTGGAGTTTTTTAGTTGGTACCGGCGACGCAGTAAATTTTATGCCGAGAGACAGACGCAACATTATTTCGGGAGACAGTTCACTTTTGTAAGAGTAAAATCTTTAAGTGTTTCCATTACCAGTTTTTTCCGTTTTTCCAAAAATTTCTTCGGGTCCTGGGGGCTTCGCTCCCAGAGGCCCAGAACCCCGGTGTTTCCCACTTTGTCATGGAATGCCAAGGTTCAAGGTCATGCCTCAATGTTACTCAATGTTCAGCCGATTGCACCAAATAAGAATACGATTAGAAAAGGCTTATTCCTATTTTATTCCGGAATAAAATCAGAATAAGAATAAGAATAGGATTAGATTTAGAGCATTGCACCAAATTTATTCCGAAATAATTAGGAATAAAATGCGAATAAGTCCCTTATTTATTCTTATTCTTATTCTTCCTCAAGAGCAGGTTTAAGCCCATATTTTAAAAGATTTCCTGAACTTTGATCTTTTTTTTTAGTTCGCCCCACTCCAGTTAGCTCACGCCGGTTAGGAGTGGTGTCAGTACTGCACGAATTTGATTATTTTTGACTGGGGAGGGGAACTGACACCGACTAATTGCCTTCGCAATTAACCGAGGCGTTTGACAAGGCCGGCGATGTGCCTATTGCTGCTTATGCAATAAGCCCACCGCGGCAGCTCCACCCTAAGGCGGCCACCCCTTGGAATCTCGGTGAATTGCCAGCAGGGGGGATAGCAGAAATTGGGTGCTAGAGCTTATTTTTTCCAAACTCTAGACTTGACATGATCCTCCACTTTATAGCGCAGCAGTACGAAACCACTGCGCTAACGGAGCCTCAACTTTTGATCTATATATGAAATATTTTCTTAACTTGCGACATCAAAAACCGTCTTTCCGTATGACTTATTCATGTCTGCTTATCCATGTTAGGCAAAACAAATTCTTCGTGTTTGCGTTTTAAAATGTTAATTTCTGATTCAAATCGAATTCGCCGTATGCCCATATATATTTTCCTAAGCGCAATCAATGTTAACTGGCAAAATTCTTGACCATTTGTGTTTACGTACAATTCTAGTTTGTACAACAGTTTGATTTCGAACGCTAATATTCTAAGTTATTTTTGAGAACTTATGGGGGCATATGTGTGAAAATGAGCGAAATCCGTGACTATCGATTTTTGACCAAAGTGACCCTCCCCCTTATGTTGTTGTCCACCTGCACCCATATCAGATCTTTTCTGACTCGTAAATTTCACTTCAATAAATATATGGATCTTAATAAGTGCACAATCGTGAACATTTATATTGTTCTCATTCATCAGGACAGGCAGGATCAGGATTAGTAGTAAAAGAAAACCCCGAAATTAACAAATTTGTAAATGTAAATGTTTTGGTTCTTCTAAAAATGTTTTTCGCAAAAAATGCACAAATGGCAATTTGAAATAATGCAAGACTACCATTTTTTTAAATCAAATACAAACATCCTATGCACAAGCAATTCTCGATGAATTTATCGTAACCAGCGTTAATAGTATTTACAAATGCTTCCCCGTATTGCCGTTGAATAATGCAGCACGAAGCATACACGCTTCTTTGTTTAAGGTGATGATCCCTTTTGGACACATATTGTTATTTAGCGGCGTAAATCAAGAAGAAATTTGACGAAACTTTCCCAAAAAATGGTGCAAACTTTTTGTGACAAAAGGGAATCACTTAAAAATTCAAAAATTTACAGATGCAATTAACAAAAACTACATTAGTAGCTTCAGTTAGAATAGCCGCCGTGTAGGTTCCTTTGAAGTTTGTTTAAGTCAGCTTATCTTACGCATGCATGAAGATCCAAAACTGCAAGTTTCACGTAGTTGTGTATAATGATGAGACGCAAAATTTAGCGCACTGGCTTGACTTGATTCAGCTCACAGCTTTCGCAAGCCTGGATTAAACCCTCGAAAAGTGTTAAAAAATTAAAATTACCTATTTTTGGTGTTTAAAGAGGAATAACTTTCGCAGACAGCATTTTTGAGCGATGACCCAATTATAACTTTCACTCAGCGTGATGAGAGCTTTCAAATGAGCCCAAGCTTGTAGCGATCGGAGCAACTTTAATTTTTCGGGATATGGGCCCGCTGGAACCACGTGCCGCCCCAAATCCACTTAGTTTTTATATATTCGTGTTCTCCTGAATGAGACCTTTAATTTGATACCAAACTCGACTACTTTTCGCTTATGATTTCTTTTCCTACCGTTTTTAAAATTTATGAAATTTTAAATTTTAAAATTTTAAGATTTTTTAAAATTTTTGAAATCTCTGATTTCTGAGCTTTCAGAAAATATATCTGAGCTTTCAGAAAATATATACATTGTCATACCTACCGTATTCTCGCGCTTAAGGGAACACCCACTTAAGGTGCTGGTATCGCTTTGTGTAAATTTGACCCTATAGGCTTTATTTCTTTATGAAAGTGGATGAAACTTTCCAAATATACTATTTCGGTGCTCTTTAACATTCTGGGACCAGTCCCGCATTTTTAGGTGCAAAGATAAGAAATTTTTGGTTTTTGCCATTATTCTCTCAGTACATAGTCGAGACACCGGATTGGTTGGTATGGCTGGATAGAGGGCACAGAAATGAACATTTTTGCTTTTACAACTTTTGAGCTATCTCTAGTGGTTAAGTCAGTATAAGCAAAAAACGATTTTTGGGGTCCAAAAATGGCCGTTTTCGAGAAAATCAGTTTTTTCAAAATTACTGCCAAATCATATGGACAATTTCGGTTTACTTATACTCGATCGATACACAGTCTCATTGCACATTTTATCAATGCCTATTAGCCGGAGTTTGTTGCTCTAAGCTAGAGATTTGGCAGAAAAACGATTTTGGCAAAACTGCGATTATTTTGTTTTGAACATCGATTTCTCAAAAACTACCCAATCGATTGGCGTGATTTTTGGCAGGATGAGAATTCGCACTATTGCGGAGGGACATTTTTCTTGGTTTGAGCTAAAACATCTCCAGTTTCGAAAAAACGCAATGCAAAGTTGCGAAATTTCGTGTCACCGCACATTTAGTGGATTTTCTTGACCGTTAAGACCTGCTGAGCCAAATCCAAAAAAATGTCCCTCGGCCCACATGTCCTTTAGAGAACAGCATATGAAAAAGTTTCGGCCGATTCCACAGTTTTGAGAAATCGATGTTCAAAAATTTTTGGCCTGTATTCTGCCTGTAAGATGTTAGTATGTCAGTCAATTTTTGCTATTTTTTGCCAATTTTGCTAGTTTCGTACTTTTATGAGAATCTACATATTATAAGCTTTAAAATGATGTATAAAGCTCTTTCCAACTCGCAAAATTGCGAAAGTTATAGCGTTTCAAAATATACCCACAAAAGCACTGCACAAAGGGATACCAGCACCTTAAGAGAACATGTTCTCTTAAGTGAACGTGTTCTCTTAAGTGAAATCGGAAAAGTGCTGAAGCATTAATAGAAAAATTACTTTTGAAAATTGAATTTCTTGAAAAATCTACGCTCATTTGCACCAACGTCAAGATTATCTCAAGCTTAAGCTAGAGATAATCTTCAAGTCAGGATTGACTTAGCTGTAGCTTATCTTTAACTCTGAGTTAGAGATTATCTCCTGCACCAACCAAAATTAGTTCGAGATTATCCGATCTACAGCTTACGCTCGAGATTATCTAGAGCTAAGGATTAACCAATCAAACTTTATTTATGTGTCATGTGATAAACAGTTTCGCCAATCGAATTGGGACATTTCGTCTGACAGTTTGAAGTTTGAAATTTGAAGGCTATCTGTCGATGATAAAATATTTACTTGGGCGGCATCAGCCGGGCACATGCGTTTGACTATATTATTATTATTATTCAGTTTGAGCATTTTAATTAAAAAGGAAAGGATTGTTTGTAAATTCAAATACAAATTAATTTAGATTTCAACGTTTAGATACAGATACAACATACAATAAATTTTTACTTTTGATGTTTCTAAAGTGCTTAGAAAATTAAAATGTTTTTGAATATATCGATGAAAGCGTCTTTATTCAAGTGTTGTAAGGCATGGTGTTTGTAAAATATAACAATGCACAAAACTTGCTACCAAAATAGAAGAAATTTACACCAACGGCTCAAATTCAGGCATCTCTAATGGAAACCTCGAGATTATCCTGACTTAATCCTACTCAGGGGTAGGATTGAAATTTCAGTAGTTGGAGATTATCTCGAGCTCACGATTATCTCTAGTTTTAGTTGGTGCAATGCTCCGTGGAGATAATCTCCAGTTAATCTTGAGTTAATCTCGAGATAATCTGAAGCTCGAGATTATCTCTTTTGGTGCAATCCAGTGCTAGTTTTTTCAAGTTAAAGTAACCATGCATACCAAATGTACCACAACACAAAGCGTGACAGTAGTAATTAATTATAATATAAAAAATTAAAGCAAGATTGCCTTTTAGTGGTACCGGACATTCACTTAAGCGAACATGTTCCCTTAAGGTGGTGATTCCCTTTGGTCACATGACACATACAGTTTGCACCATTATTACTCATTCATTACTTGGAGTTAAGAAGCCATTTTTATATCAAAATGTAGCTTGACATTTTCTCTTTTTAATGCATACGATGAAACTAATGTTGCTTTTCTAAAATATTTTTAGCACATTTTAGAAGAAGTATGATTTTCCAGAATTTTTGCAGACTCAAGTAAATTTTTTCGCGAGACATCGGTTATATCATTCGATACCTCCATCAAATAGCTGGGGACGATTTTTTATTTATTGTGAAATCGCTCTTCGTTGTGGAGAAATAAGCTGAAATGTGTGCGTAACCTGTATTTTGCCTACTTTTTCCAAATTTGTCAAGCGATTACTTTAGCTAGAAAGCAGCAATCGGGACAACTAAAAAATCGTCCTGGATATATTTGTGCAGAACGTATTAAGGTAAGTAGCAGCCCTCCAACTTACATGGTGAATGCTCCACAGTCTTTGGAAAAAATTGGTCGTGTTTTTGCAAAAACTACATTTTTATGATAGCAGCCTACGGGATGGCTGTTGGAAGACGATCATGCGTCGCATAATTTGCCCCTATGAAACCTTCAGATCGACGCCCTTAGTTTGATTTTACGGCTTGTGTAGTTCAAGAAATGATGGATTATTTGATTTCTGCAAAAATGACAAGTTTTCGACGCCAAAACAAGAAAATCGGCTATATCGCACGCTAGAGAAAAGCTAGAAAGTTGCTGTAAAAAGCAAAACTGTGAAGCTCAACAAGATCTTTCAAATGAATATAGTCATAACTGTATAGCTGCTGCCAAACTTTCAGAAATTGGGAAAAACCGCCCTGACCGGAAATCTCGAATTTTTGGATCGGGCTTGCGCGGAGGGTGTTAGAACGCTAAAAGAACTTATTTTGGAAAGTTTCGTCAAATTTCATCTTCATTTATGCCGCCAACCAACAATATGTGACCAAAAGGAATCACCACCTTAAGTGAGCATGTTCTCTTAAGTGAAATCTGAAAAATTTCCAATTTTGCCCGTAGTTCACTTGAGAACATGTTCCCTTAAGCCTTAAGGTGCTGGTTCGGGTATTTGCAGCAAATTTTGAAAGACTGTAATTTGCTCAATTTTTGGAGTTCAACAATATTTTTTATATCATTTTAAAGCTTAGAATGTGCTTGTTACCACTAGGTATAGTATAACTGTCTCATTTTAACCCTTCAGCTTGATGAACAACGGCTTACAATAACATGAAAACAATTTTTGAACATGGATTTCTTGAAGTGTGGGAAAACTCACGAAAAGCGACCAGTTCAGGCTTCAAAAGAAACGTCTTCCCGAGGGCTATTTTTTCTGAAATTGTTTAACGAGTAAAGAAGCTCAAGATTTTGAGAAAAACGTAAATTTGGTCCTATTTTCGTCAAAATTTTCAAGTTTGGACGCTTATTTCTCTCGAACTGAAAGTCAAAATGCAAAACCATGAAAAATAGCCCTCGGCAATTGTCTCAAAAATACATGTGTAAAGCCGTTTTTTTAATTGATTGCATGAGTTGAGAGAAATCCGTGTTCAAAACAATCTAGTTGCGATTTTCAAAATTTCACATTTTCGCTGCTGTGCGCCGGCAGAGATACCGCAGAGAGCTCTCCTTTGGGCGTAAGCAGTAGCGTAGGTACAAAAAATTTTCAGGGGGGGCGGTTTTGACTGAGGACTGTTGTGGGGGGGGACGTTTCTATTTTTGCGTAACGATTACACGCACACTGTGTATTATATATATATACTGCAAGTTGTCCTATTAATTCAAAAGTTTTCTATGGTACATGTTTCGACTTGTTGCGACTGAAAGCAATACCCTAAGTCCCAAATGGGGGGTCTGGGGGGCCGAGCCCCCCAGAAGTTGAGAAAATTTTTAAATTTCGCAATTAAACGCTATTGAAACATTTAATTCTTTTTAAATGATTTATCAATGGACTAACAACACTTTGTACTTTTATTTGCTATTTACTACGTTTACTGTCTTGCCCGAAAACTGAAACCATTAGGATGCTCTCATCACGTGCGTATTCTGATGAT
The DNA here is from genome assembly GCA_030248195.1 of Trissonchulus latispiculum. NCBI lineage: Eukaryota > Metazoa > Nematoda > Enoplea > Enoplida > Ironidae > Trissonchulus > Trissonchulus latispiculum. Next base: position 26,550 of record JASAND010018649.1, read on the forward strand.
ATCAACCAATTATGACAAGGCTGATGATGATGTTGGAAATAACGCAGATAACAGCAAAACTGCAAAGCAACTTTATATACGTATACAAACATTTGTTAGCATGCTTAATGAAAAATAATAATTTTGATAATCTAAATAGCCACAATTCGCGCCGGAGGCGCGAAAATTTTTTAATTGTGTAGAAAATGCACCAATGTTGAGCTAATTTAAAGCATTAATGTATAATTTGTGTATATATGTTTCTAATAAAAATAAACGCCCGCGCTTCGCGCGGGCGTAAACTTTTTCTTTTGCCCAATTTTTCAGGGGGGCAAAGCCATTATTTCGGGGAGGGCGGCGGCCCCCCCGCCCCCCCCCGTATCTACGCTAGTGGGCGTAAGATATCCTTTAGGACCACAAATATGGACAATACTTGACCGACGGACCAGAGCTGTTGAAGCTGTCATCTTGCAATATTTGATTTTTCGAAAATTGGCCGGTTTTGGACCTCGAAAATCAATTTTCGCTGTTATCTCTTAAACCTTAAGGAATCGAAGAAAACTCTCAAGAGCAAAGTTGGTGAGAGGATTCGAATGACTATAAGTTCATCCATGTAGGGTGGTCACACTGCAAGTTATGGCGGAATAAAGCTAATTTCTCCAAAACTCACATTTTCAAGCCGCGACTTTTCTAACATGTTTTATAGGGTAAATAATGTAATTGTAGCAAATTTGAATAAATTTCAACGCCAATTGCGCTTTTAAACCCCAAAAATACACGAACCCGAACCAGCACGTTAAGCGCGAGAATACGGTAACTTGAATAATAAACTCTCCACACTTTTGGTCCAGTTTAGGTTTGCTAGACTATAAGAGTGTAAGAAAGTATTAATACATACCCAACGCTACTATCTTTTTCTGGCATATATAATAAGCGATTTCCACGTATAACCAAAATGGTAGCCAATAATACAATATTATGCAGTGCGGAAAGCACTAAACAGACTAGCTTAGTAGTGCGTGCGACCTCTTCCAGACTGAATTCTCACACCCGCGGCTCGTAAGTGGAGGAGTGTGGAATTTATTCACTGAACGATGACGAAGCGGAAAAGTTAATAAATCAACTAATTCCACTGAAGTTTGCAGCACCAAATCTTGGTATCAATTCGAAACCTTTTCAATGTTTAGACTGATTATTTACGCTGGTTTATAGAATCGTCATTCATGTATCTAAATGTGGTAATTCTTTGCTTAGTTTACTTTTCTTGTATGCCTTTGTTGACTTCCTGTTTGCTTACCTCATTACTGAGGAATTTAACTTTCGAAAAGTCTTCAGTTCGCTGCATAATTCTTGAATTATTGTTTTTATCTACTGTAGTTGTTTGGTTCAAATTGCTTCTTTTGGCTTTTATTCTCCACAAGTTGTAGTTTGCTCAACTTGCGGGCTCTGACGTCACTAACTTTGGTTGCCTGTCATTTACTTGTGGATTGTGACTTGTGGCCCCATAAGTTACCTGCAAATTTTGATGAAACCAAGAATCTATAACAGGAAAAGTGAGACACTCAGTTCTTCCTAATAGAATAAGCTTGCGAGATGCTCGACACTTTAATGCCGAAATTTGGGGGGTTGGTACCGGTTATCATTGTTAAGAATGTGTTTATATGCGTTTGAACTAAAACGCATCTGATTGGCTAATCGCTTCCCTTATGTCAAAATTATCTGTTTAAGAGTACCCCCTCCGAGATCTCGGAAGGGGTACCGCTTAACGGTGTTAACCGTGTGCTTGAACTAAAATGAATCTGACTGGTTACTAGAGCTACCGTACTAGCTACGTCCAATCAAATTAGTTTTAGTTAATTCGCATAGAAACACCCGATTAACAACGTTAAGCGGTACCCCTTTCGAGATCTCGGAGGGGGAACGCTTAAACACATAGTTTTGATACAAGGCAAGCGATTAGCCAATCAGATGCGTTTTTTAGATCAAATGCATATAAACAAATAAAAATACTAAACAAATCTAGTTATAACGTTCAGTCAGATACGCCACCGCTTTCTGTGTCTGTCGGACAACTCCTTCGTTCTTTTCCGTTCCTATAGTGTTCAGAAAACCCTATTTTGAGACTCTTCCACTTAACCTAAAGAAATCAAAACTCTAACAACATTTTACTGACACTGCACATGGGTCAAAACAGTACCTACTCACAGTCACAGCAATTAAATATAATAGCTTATCTCTAGGCACTAACACTTAACAAAATCCCATTTAACTGAAATATGCATTATAAAATAAAATCACGTTTCCGGTAAGTATACGAATAGCAATTTTAGTAGAAATATTAAATACACATACATACGGTGAAAAGCAACGTATGCCACGACCAGAACAATAGTACTTAGATTACAGAATAATTTAAACAATGAAGTACGAGCCGTCCAATTTAGACAATTTGGAAATAGAGCCATAAACCATTATACATAAAAATCTAGCAAAATTGGGAGGCCTAATTTCAAGGAAAAACAAACAAGGAAAAAGCAAAGTATAAGTCATGATGCTCTACAATTACTCTTGCTAACAAGATAGTAGTAAGTCATCTGCATAAAGAACGTACTAAAGGATCTAGTTAACTCCAACAGTTGAGTTTCAGTATCTATGCTCCGCGAGCTGCGCCCGATGCCTTCACCAGTTTCATAAGACCGTCAGTTGTCATCGATTTCGGCCGTTCAATCGGGAGTCCCAGAGCTCGATCCCAGATAAGCTGAGACATGCAACCGAGGGCACGTGAAACGCCAAATAATACCGTATAGAAACTCATCTCCGTCATCTTGTAGTGCTAGAACAAAGAAAACGAACAAACTTTAAAATTAAAACATCAACAATGACATGTTTCTATAGATCAAGTCAAGGTAACGGTTTGTTTTATCAGGAAATGTCTCCGTGTTTGCCACAAGATCTGGGGTGCTGGTGCTATCTGAGTCAGGATCATAGACTGCAGAGTCAGTGGTATAGCAATGTTCACAAAAAAATCACCCCGAAAATTCACAAAAAAATCACCCACCTAGACGGCTAACAACAAGTCGCAGCCAGAAAATTTTACGCATGGTAATAGCCACAGGTCCCAAACTAAACATATGTAAGTTTGACTGCCGAGGCTCAACTCCTCCGACTAGGGTGCCCAAAATAGTCGACCCACCCAAAATCGGATCCTCGGACAACTCCGGACCAAAATTGAAATTTTTGCTGGTACTCACTACGGACTTTGCGCAGCTACCCCATATTATGCATGTGACATGTCCTAACTCTAAGCTATCCAACCATATATTGGATTCCCTGCCATGTCCTCTGGGTTCGCCACCGGCGGGTGATTTTTTTTGTGAACAAATTCACAAAAAATCACTACCAAATTTTGGTAAAATGCCTCTGGGGCAACGGCTAGGGTAAAACTAATGCCAAATTCGAGCTCAGCAACCCGAAAAATCTATATCGAGCATGTTTTAGGTACCTCAACCCCCTTCTGGCAGACGGTCCGGCTGATGGACCCGGCCCGGACCCTCCGGACACAGGGGGTGGTCAGGATCACCTATCTGGGCGAAAGCTACCTAAAAACTAATCAATGCCAAATTTGAATTCTACGCACCGAAAAACCTATATAGGCGAGTTTTTAGGCTTCTGGGACCTTGAAATAAAATTTTTGGTCAGTCGCGTGACCCCGACCCAGGTCACGTGACCCTAAGCCAAGTCACGTGACCATTCCAGATGCAAAATTACTCCGCCAAATTGTTTGTTCTGTGCTTACTAGAGCAATAGAACACAAAATAAGTGGATTCCTAGCTTCTTGGTATCAATAATAAGGGTCAAACATATTGGCCTGGGTAGCCATTTTGGACCCGGGGGCCGAGAACCAAAATTCGAAGTTCAGCCTGTGCAAAAGAAACTTGGGGGTCCAAATTTTTTTACATAATAACACGATAAACTATGCTCTATTTATGCATGAAAAGAAAAATTTCCTAGCTATATCCTGAGATCAGATCCGGTGGTGATTTTTTTGTGAACAAGTGATTTTTTTGTGAATTCGTTCACAAAAAAATCACAAAAATTTTTTATAACTCATGCTACACAAGGGCTACCGGCATGAAATTTGCACCACAACTAGAGGGGGTCACTACCGTTCCATACGTACCAAAAGTTTTTCGATCGGACTTCATTTGCGAAATTGCCAGCAAAAATTCGATTTTTGATTTTTTTTTGTGAACATTGCTATATAAGGCGCTCGTTAGAAATTCAGACATTTTGGATACTGGTTGGAGCCCCAGGACTTTCTGGAGAATAGAAAGCTATCTCCCCTCTGGCCATCACTGTCGGTGAAAGGGCACTACCGCGGGGAGAACATAAACAGCGTATTTTAGTTGCAGTAGACTCTAGTAGCCAATAATCAAATGCATTTTAGTTTTAAACACTTGATTAACAACGTTAGGCAGAGCCCCACCCCCGAGATTTCGGGGGCCCCACATAAATTTGACATACAGTAGGCAATTAGCCAATCACATGCGTGTTGCTCAAACGCATATGAACACATGGTTAGCAGTGTTAACCCTAAACCTCCCCCTCCCGAAATTTCGCCACTAATGTGCCGAGCATATCACAGGTCAACTACATTAGGAGGCTGCACTGTCGTACTCTTCTTGTTCTTTCTTCCTGGGTCTTCTGAGAAGAATCTCGATATGACTGAAGCCGACCCACATCCTGGAGGAACCCTATCACCTTGGGAGGGCACCCCGAGAGGACTTCCAATGATGGGCGAACCAGTGTTCCCTTGCAGTCATTTTCAAGGGCGAGCAGCAAGAGATGGGACAAGATTCCCTGTCGTACGTTTCCTATCATTTACTCTTGAAGTAATCTGATAACAGTGTCTAAAAGCCCGGGATATGTCACAGTGGTTTATCAGGCATGTTCACAACACAATCACTACCAAACTGAATCCTCAAATAATTTTATGAGAAAAACAGTGATCGGGGTCCGGGGATCATTGTGCAGGGGATCAAGATGAGGAATGGAAACGGGGGGGGGGATTTAGCACAAAACCTAAACTAACTTAGCACTGAATAGTACAACTACTACTTAGTAACTGCTAAGTAAGCCCAAAAAATGGGATGGCTTCGAATAATAGTGTAGATTAATTACCCCTACCTGCAACAAGACACCACTGTGAGCGTCAACATTGGGCCAAGGGTTCTTTGCTTTTCCCTGTGCCAGGAGAATATCCGGAACAAGCTTGTACAAATCACTGACAAGCTTAAATAGAGGATCATTTGGCAGATGCTTCAGGGCGAATTCTCGCTGACAGACGTAACGCGGATCAGTCTTACGCAGAACCGCATGGCCATATCCAGGAACCACCTAAAATCATGATAACAGGGGGACGTAAACAGTATGCGAAAATCCAAACTCCCTTCGCTGAGTTATACAGAACGGTTTAGTAAAGCAAGCGTCAGCTGCTAAATAAAATAAATAAAAATAAATAAATTTTGGCATAGTACTGAAACTTAACTTCCGTAAACGGTCGAATTAACTTACGTGTTCTTACGAGGAAATCGAAAACCACAAAACAAATTAGAAAAGAGAAGATCGATGAAAACGACAAAGCTCCAATTAGAAACCACATACCTGACCAGACTTCAAATGATTCCAGACCCAATCCTTCAGTTTTTCTTCGGTGTATGTCGCTCCGACTTCCTCTCGAACTTTCGTTAAAAACAACAAAACCTCCTAAACGATAAAAAATAAGAAGTAAACACGACTCTTGTTCACTTGCAAAAAAACTAAAATGCTACTAGAATCTGTATTTTCCAAAACTATCAACCACATATTCAAAGTATCAATTAAACAAAAACAACTACAAACTGGTATCATCAAGAGTGTATATACAAGAAGAGTGAGACATTCCGCCCTTCCTAGTGATTTAAGCTTGAGATGCTCGAGGGCTAAGTGTCTCACTCTTCCTATTATGGACCCTATCTCTCTCTCCTGTTTCGGACTAAGGCTTTGCCTTAGTGAATGCAGATAGGCGTTATTCATTACTTCTTTTTATGGACTCTTAGGCCCTATTTCTTTAAAGATTAAAAAGATTATATTAAAATTAATCCGCATTAAAGAAATAGCACCTCGGATTAAAGGATTAAAATTTAATCCAGCAAGTTAAACGAGTTAAACGGCTTAAATTTAATCCCGTTTCTTTAATGCACCTAGGATTAAAATTTTAATCTAATCCTGTTCCTTTATTCACATTCGAATTTAAAATCAAGGAGTTAATTTTAATCCGACCACTTTAATTGCTGTTCCTTTAATAATTAGTTTTAATCCATTTAATCCGTCTCGTGCATTTTCAACTAGTTTTTAATCCTATTACAGCTACGTGGATTAACCGGATTAAAAGTTTGCAGATTAAAATTTTGAATCGCTGTTTCTTTAACGGCGGATTCAATGAATTAAACTTATAAACTGGTTTAATCCGAGGATTAAAAATGGTCGGATCAAACGAGTTAATGCTAATCTGTTGAATCCTGCATGAAAGAAACAGCCATTAACATTTTAATTCGGCTGATTTTTAATCCGTTTAATCCGACCATTTTAATCGTCAAAGAAATAGGCCCTTACTCTTTAGTATCATAAACTCCAGCAAGTTTTGCTCAATGAAACTGCTTTAGTAATCTGCTAATCACTGATTATACTTTTGCAACACGGCCCAGAGGTACCTTATCCCACAAAATCTAGCTTAAAACGCAAGACTACGCACTTGATTAGCAAGACCGTGCAAAGGACCAGCCAGGCCGGCCATCCCGCCAGCAAATGAGAGATAGGGATCAGAGAGAGCGCTTCCAACCAAATGACACGCATGGGCGCTAACATTTCCACCCTCATGATCCCTTAAATAGTTAGTATAACATTGAAAGTAATTACCTCCACTAGGACCACCAGGTCCAACTAATAGTAGAAAAACAAATAAGCCAATCCATTTTGCAGGGAAAATCATACTTATTTACATAAACAATGCAATAAGATAATGAGTTACAGTTAACTTTACATATGTCCCAAAAGTTATTATACAATTCCGTTATTAATCAGTGGATCTGATGTCTACCAGAGAGCACCAGTACAAACAACACTACACTACAATAAAACAAGAACTATTTTCTAACAATGAATGTTGTTCTTTCTGGCAGCTTCAGAAATCTGGGTTCTTAAGCGAATTCGCTGTTCTTTGGAATTTAAATATTTTCCAACAATTTCGAGTGTCATTGGCTCATACTGCGAAAATTGGAAAACTTTTAAATCGCATCTGCCAGGATAGTGCCAACATTTTTGAACATAGGATATTCAAGAAACCAGTTTGAACAAAAAACTCACAACAAACTTACGAATGAATGACGAGATAAAGCCGCATAAGTTCAGTGAACTGGGGGTCATCATATCCCAGCATAGAAGTGAAATTAGCAGACCAGTCTTTATCGCTAGCTACCGTACCAATCGGACTTCCATCACGAAACGTGTTGCGGTAAATGGTGGCAGCGACTGTCGGCAATTTTGCCAAAAGGTCCATTGCATCTTCATAGACATACTAAAACATGATATAAACCCTAACACCCAATAATAGCTTCCAATACATTCTGCGGTTGTATGCAGTTAGCAGTTCGGACTAAAATAGCACGGAAAGGAAAAGTTTAAAGCACTGACATTTTTGGTAAAAAATTATAGAAAAGTAAAGCTGCGATACTATTCCGTTTTTAGAAACAGTTTTAGCAACAAACAATACCTTGTTATTGGCGCATAATTTCGAATGCAATAGCTTTCTGCAAAATCGTGATGCTGTTAACAGAAACGCTTACTGAACCAAATAATTTGAGACTTTTCTACATACGTTCCATCATTATTATGACCATTGGCTTACCTCCCAGTAAGATGCCTTCGTAACCCCATCAGCATAAGCTTTGTTGAATTTGCTTTCACTGTTGAGAGCACAGATGGCGGAGGCAAACTGGGCCATCGGGTGCAAGTGAGAGGGGAAATTGTTCAAAAGAGTCACAACATGGGCTGGGAGATCTGCCTTCTGAGCCCAGGCTTTGCTCACAGACGCAACCTATATACATTGCATAGTATTGAAAAAATAAGAATTTACACAGGTGTATGCAGTAACAGGTATTATCACAAAATAATAAAAATGTTCCGCAGAAGCGAGCTTTGTGTGAGAGTTGGGCTTGTAGAATTCCGGTTGAGAAAGTAAAGTCACAAGTTTGAAAATGCTAATAAGAGCTGGAGACTTCAGTAGCCTCAATTTTGCGCTCTGGCAGCTTTGAGCCTCGTAAAACAAACTGACACTGAACTTTATCTACATAATAACACTTAACAATTATTTAGATATCATCTAATTTCCGATATTATCTGCGCAGCTTTTGAGGGGCTTTACACTGTCTCCAGGGGTTTTTGACACAATACCATGGGGTTAGCCATACCCCAGGGATACATGAAACATGAAAACACCAATTTGCAAAAATTACTATTTATTTATATCTTTATATATATATATATATCTTATATATATAATATATATATATATATTTATATATATAATATATATAATATATTATATATAATATATATAATATATATATATATCTATATATATATATATCTTTATATATTTTATATTTTTATTCCAAGTTGACTAAAATAGTTGATTATTAAAATTAAAATTAAAATAGTTGAAAATTAAAGTAGTTCCAATAGTTGATTAAAGGTTTTAAGACTGGGGGTTTAAAACGAAACATACGCAGGGGCGTATCCAGGATTTTAAAAAGGAGGGGGTCCAACCCGAAAAGGGGGGGCCCCGAGCCTAACTTTTTCCTCAAAAATGGCCAAATTTGGGCAAAAAATAGCTAAAAATCAGAAAAGTTTTCTAAAAAGGGAGGGTCCGGACCCCCTGGATGCGCCTCTGAATATACGTATACCAATTTCTACATAACTAAGAGTGATTTCATGATAATTGAAAAAGGGTCCCCAGCTATTTGATAGTAGAATCGAATGATGTAGCCGATGCCTCACCAAAAAATTTACTTTTGTCTGCAAAAAATCTGGAAAATTAAAGTACTTCGAAAATCCAGGAAAATAGTTTCCGAAGACTGAAGTTAGTTTCATTGCATTCATTAGAAAGAGAAAATAATCTGCTCCATTTTGACATAAGAATGACTTCTTAACTCCAAGTAATGAATGAGTAATAAGGGTTCAGATTTGAAGTCTCCAAAAGGAATCACCACCTTAAGGTGGTGATTCCTTTTGGGCACATATAGTTGGTTGACGTTTCAAATCAAGATGAAATTTGATGAAACTTTCCAAAATAAGTTCTTTAAGCATTCTAACATCCTCCGCGCAATCCCGCTTCAAAAATTCGACGTCTCCGTTTAGGGTCGTTTTTGCCGATTTTTGACAGTTAGACAGTTGCTGCACAGCTATAATTATATTAATTCGAAAGATCTTGTTGAGCTCTACAGTTTTGCTTTTTGACGCACCTTTCTAGCTTTTCTCTATAATGAGATATAGCTGATTTTCTTATTTTGGGGTTGAAAACTTGTCATTTTTGCAGAAATCAAATAATCCTCCATTTCTTGAGCTACTCAAGCTGTAAAATTAAACTAAGGCTGTCAATTTGAAGGTCTCGTCGAGGTCAATTATTCGTGGCATTGTAATCTTCTAAATGCTATCCCGTACGCTGCTATCATAAAAAATGTGGTTTTTGCAAAAACATGACCAAGTTTTTTCCAGCGATTGTGGAGCACTTACTATGCAAGCTAGAGGGGTGCCACTTACTAGACGTGTTTTACACAAAAATACCCAGGGACCCTTTTTTAGTTGCCCCCATTGATGCGTTCTAGCTAAAGTGGTCGCTTACCAAAGTTGGGAAAAGTAGTCAAAATCCAGGTTGCGCTTACATTTTGGCTAATTTCTTTATAACAAAAAGCGGTTTCATAATAATTGAAAAAGGGTCCCCAGGTATTTGATAGTGGAATCGAATGATGTGGCCGATGCCTCATGAAAAAATTTACTTTAGTCTGCAAAAAATCTGGAAAATTAAATTACTTCGAAAATGCAGTACAATAATTTCAGAGAACTAAAGTTAGTTTCGTTGTATTCATTAGAAAGAGCAAATGTTAACCTACATTTTGATATAAAAATGTCTTCTTAACTCCGACAAATGAATGAGTAATAAGGGTTCAAAGTTGATGTCTCCAAAAGGAATCACCACCTTAAATCTAAAGTATTATTAATTTCATTGATTTGATTTAATAATTTTAGTGGAGGGGGTGAAACTAAGAAATGGTGGATCATTTTTTCCAGTGGCATTAGGTATATACATCAGTGTTTGAGATTAGCTAATTGCACTGATATGGGTTGCGAACGCAGTGGGTCTAGTCCTTTCATTGATTGACCGTTTCTCCCTTATGTTTGTGGTTTAGAATTTATGGGGTCATGTTTATTTCATCTATGAAGAGGGTTATAGATGTGTATTGTAAATTTACTGTAGGTATACAGGCAAAAGCACCCGCATGAATCAGTGTTTTGAACACTTTCTCTCGGGAAAAAGCAATCTTAGAACTGTCAACAACCATCGAGCTCCTTTAATCTTTCTATCATCTCATCAGTATTTTGTTGCACTATGTGCCCTATTTCAATGCTACTGATTGTTACTTACTGTTGCTCCCTTTTTCAGCTAACCTGGGCAGATTTCTATGTTGCCTGTATGTGGTGGATGCTGGAAGATTCCTTCAAGGCCGATCTTGGCTCAACGGTTCCGGCCCTGAAAGCTCATCTGGAACGAATCAGATCACTGCCCAGTGTCAAGACTTGGCTCGCAGCCAACCCACAGCCCTACTTTCCCCCGGAATTTACTGTGGACTAAACTATCTTTTGGGGGTTGACTGACGATTCTTGAATTCAGTGTCTGTACTTTATTGACTGTTGATGTTCTTGAGTCTTTGGGTTAATGCTAATGCTCAATTTTTTACTGAAATACTACTATTTTTTTAGTATTTTTAGGTAACAGTTCTTCAGGCTGATGAAAGTGTCAATCACAGTTTTTTTATCTGAACATTGCAATGTACGCTACAGTCTTTTTGCGAAAATGTCGCCACGTTTAGATCACCTTTTCTACCTACCTTCGGTTTAAGGATTTGTTACCTACCGGCAGAAACAACACTGTGTTAATTACGGAACTTTTGCGAGCTAGAGCTATGCGTCACTGCTAGCGATTGCCTGTCGCCTTTGGTCGGCTTGTTAATTGGCCGATTTGGCTCTCATCATCCTGATTTTCCATTTGACAGAATTGAAAATCAGTTTCTAAATCAACAATACACTTTTCTCCCAACTGTTATACTTAAGTTCTGAACTTCTGAAAACCAGTTATTCAGTGTGCCTTGGAAAATTCTAAGTAGCGTCATGCTTTTGTTATTACCTTTTTGTTTTCCGTTTGCTCTTGTATTTTCAGGACATCTTTTATTTATACGGTAAGATTTTGTAAATTGCTACACCAATGCATGATTATTTTGGCTGTTATCGGATTTTGTATTTTGTTGTTAGTTTATTCAAGAGTACATAATGACAAGAGTGTGACAAGCCTCATTCTCTATACAATGAAGACATAAACTATGCTATGTTCGGTATCGGCAACCCCCCCCCCTACAAATCCCCCCTCACACCACCCCTATAGGGGTACGGGTCCCAAACAGGGGTCCCTAGCTCCTTTACATGATTGATTACCCGTTGACATTAACAGGGGCCCAATTTGGCCAGGGGGTACAAGCGTGTATGTTTAACACAATATAGATGTACAAAATATACGAATCGAGTGAGCGACCGCCGTTTGGAACTATGTACCCATAGGGGTGGTGTTAGTGGAGGGGGTAAAGTCGATAGCGCGCATAGCATAGGTTTTGCTGTCATTGCATAGAGTGTGGCGCTTGTCAGACTATTGTCAGTATGATATACTCTTGGTCTGTTGAGCAGTATATATGATTTTTGTATTTGCCCGATTTTATTCCGGTTGATTTTTGCTGTAATGTTATAGACATGTTGCTGGTTCTAGTAAATTACCGCTGAGTCGATTTCATAGTTGGATAGTGTTGTCTTGGGAACTTCATTAAAAAGAAACAATGGAATTAAATTAATTGGCTCCGTAGGATTGGATGTAGTCCGCTAACAGATTTAGTGTTTTTTGCAGCACGCGGTTTTAGTTTGTTTTATTTTACTGACCATTTTTATTTTCTGTCGGAAACGAAATTTTAAGTGGAGTTTCAGTTTATCCAAGAAACGGCAGTTTCTAGCTTGCAGAAATATACACTTCATATAACGAACCATTGATGATTATTTAGGCTTCCACTGAACAGCTATTAACAAAATAACTGCCTAAAAGCTTCGAGTTTTCAGGAAAGGATAGAGTAAAGTTAAAATTAACTCAATCCTTTTCATAAGTGATTTAATAGAGAGAAACTCATGCTTGAGTGGAGCTAAACAGCTAATTTTAACTCTACTCTATATACTCTACCCTTTCTTGAATAGGCCAGTTTCCACCAAGGACGAATTGGTGATAGGCCAGTTTCCACCAAGGACGAATTGGTGGATTCTGATCGGTCAGTTTTACCGGTTTATCTTCAGTAGTCAGAATTTCATATGTCAGAATTTCATTAGTCAGAAACTAACTTTTCAAACTTTCATAAGTCAGAATTTCATTAGTCAGAATTAAGGTTTTTGAAATAATATAAGTTGAACTTTCATTTGTCAGAATTTCATAAGTCGGAATTTCATTAGTCAGAATTTTGCAGAAAAAAGTTCTTCCTGGCGCAAAGTGTAACAAGATGGCTGATCTTGATGATAATTTCATAAAATGATTTCTAGTCGACACAAATGTGTCTTGGCTCTACCACCAGCAACGAGCAAAACTCTTTTCAAAAGGGTTCCCCAACAGCTGGATTGGTTCCGCGTACACCTACCTACGTTTTACAGACAGGAAATGACGATCGGCTGTTTCGTTTGAATTCTAAAAGAATCAGAATGGCGAAGAGTAGGTACGAAATAACTGTTGGATTATGTACTCTTGGTAAGCCTCAAATCATCAATAGTCTTTTTGAGGAAGAGTTAAGAGCTACAAAAGAGTTGATTTTAGCGCTGCTCTAAAACTACTCTCTCCTACTTTATCGCGAAAGGTCCTAAGACTGTGCAGCAATGCGCAAAATTTTGAAGAAACAATAAAAATAAAATTCTGACTTACGAAATTCTGACTAATGAAATTCTGACTAATGAAATTCTGACTAATGAAATTCTGACAAATGAAAGTTCAACTTATATTATTTCAAAATTTAAATTCTGACTAATGAAATTGTAACTAACGAAATTCTGACTAATGAAATTCTGACTAATACGATTCTGACTGATGAAAGTAGACGGTTTTACACCAAACGTTTGCTGAAAGTAGCTGTGGGACCAAACTCAGTTTGGCAGTTCGCTGGTAGTTTGGTGGAAGTTTTGTGGATGTTTGGTGTATGTTTAGATCATCAAACTTCCACCAAACTTTCGCCAAACTTGAGTTTGGCCAAGGCATGGATTGGCGAAAGTTCGGGGGTGTAAACTGGTTTTAGTCATCTTGCAATGCTAACAACCTGGGCCGCGTTGCAAAAGATTCTCCTAAGCCTAGGAGCGCTCCTAAGTTCAGCTTAGGTGCTCACTTAGGAGAATCGGGTTGCAAAAGATTCTCCTAAGCTAGGAGTGCTATCCACCACTCCTAACTTTTCTCCTAAGTTGGCTGAGTTTAGGAGCAGCGCCAGCTAAACTTAGGAGAAATCTTTTGAAACTAGTTTAGGAGGTCTCCTAACTTCCTCCTAGACAGCTCCCAGACATCCTCCTAAGTACCTTCCTAGGAGGGCACTTAGGAGAATCTTTTGCAACGCGGCCCTGTGCTCCAACCGCACTACTTAAGCCGCGGTTACGCTTGACAATCTTGTGACAACGCGTTGTTACAGAATTGTCGCAACGTTGTTCATGTCACCAGTAACACAACATTGTGACAACTAATAACAACGGCCCTATTTCTTTAAAGATTAAAGGGACTAGATTAAAATTAATCCATATTGAAGAAATAGCACCTCGGATTAAACGGATTAAAAATTAATACAGCGAGTTAAACGAGTTAAATGGATTAAATTCAATGCTCCTAAGATTACAATTTTTAATCTAATCATGTTTCTTTATTCACACTTCTGATGAAAAATTTCTTTAATGCACCTAAGATTATAATTTTAATCTAATCCTGTTTCTTTATTCACACTTTTGATGAAAAAATCAACTAGTTGATTTTAATCCGACCTGCTTAATCGATCTTTCTTTAAAGGTTAATTTTAATCCGTTTAATCCGCCTTCTGTATTTTCAACTAATTTTTAATCCTCATGCAACTTAAAAGTTGGCGGATTAAACGGATTAAAATTAACTCGTTTAATCCTCGGATTAAAAATGGACAGATTAAACTAGTTAATTTTAATTCGTTTAATCATTTAATCCGGCATTAAAGAAACAGCTGTTAACATTTTAATCCTTTTTGAATTTTAATCCGTTTAATCCGACCATTTTAATCTTTAAAGAAATAAGGCCCTACGGCGTTTTTAGAAAGTGCACATCTGCTACGCGCATTGGAAAGTGCACTCGTCTACACGCACCATTTTAGAAAATGCACATCTGCTACGCGCATTGGAAAGTGCACTCGTCTACACGCACCATTTTAGAAAATGCACATCTGCTACGCGCATTGGAAAGTGCACTCGTCTACACGCACCATTTTAGAAAATGCACATCTGCTACGCGCAATGGAAACTGCACAGCGTCTACGCGCATCCTATTAGAAAGTGCACTGCGCCTACGCGCAGGAATTCAGAAGGAGGATGCTCCATATTCCAATAATAAGCTAACATAGGTATTATATTTGCAATTTAATATTGTAGAAATATTTAATCCATTTCGTCAAGGATGCTTGTGTCGTGTATAGAAATCTGCACATCGCAGAAATTTTATGTAATGCAAGTAAACAAATACTTTATTCACAATAATCTCGTGTTCTTACCTTAGAGGATTTTTCACGTTTGGGCTAACAAAAAACCAACTGATTTCAGATATTCAAAGTATTAAAAATAAATATTTCCGATAGATCGTGAACTTGTATAGAATTCTGCAGCAAAATCGATGTAGATTCTGTGCCCCTATAGTAAAATTCAAAAATTAAATAGACTGGATAGAATAAATATGAAATTTTGATAACAGAGTATGTTTTTGTGTCAGTCAAATAAATGCGAATGTGCTATCTTTCAGCAAAAGTAGAAGAACAAAACAGTTTTCTATTCCCTTCGTGAAAACTGTAAAATTTAAAATTGATATTTAACATACTCCCCTTGCTAATTGAAATTCGTCCTTAAATTTCCAGGAATTGCTGGTTGGGTCCTCAAATCCAAGTACATTCTGCTCTAAGGGCGGCCAGAGTTGTATGCGGACCGATTTTTCCGGCCCGCGCCCGGTCCGCAGCCTACATACCCGCACATACAAATTGCTACCTATGTAGTAGCTGAGCACCAAAACGGATGTATTTTGAAAGATACTTCCGGATCCAGCAAATTTTTCTGTCCGTTTTATTTGAACTTTGTTGTCCGCCAAATTACTGTTCTTAAAGTGGTAATAAAAGCCTTGCTTCCCTTAACACGTTTAGTACTACTGAGCAATCGGTGGGTCAGTCCGATTCCTACTGTAGCTTTAGCATGTAGTTTACAGAGAAGAAAATCTTTTAGTTTGCAAAGCAAAATATTTATGCGGCTTTTAGTGTACAGGAGGAGGGAATTATTCCTGTATTATTTATATTTTCGTTTGTGAGTGTGTATATAGTAGTAAAATATATAGTATTAGTCTGAATTAATTAACCAAAAATGGTATAGGTAGTGAACGTGTTAATTAAAAGGGTACACAATAAAAAATTTTTTGGGCAGGGATTTTACTCATTTTTACGCAAATGTTTGTCGCATTTATCCTTGACAGTGAGTTCGTTCAACACTTGACGAGCTTAATTAACCAGCTATTAATTGTAGGAAAAATAAAAATTGGTATTGGAAGTTCCAAAGCTGCGGCGCCGCAGCAAACACAGACAATTTTATCCATAACGCCCAATGCTGTGGAGCTTCGTTCGGCTGTAATTGACCTTAAATGAATTAGTCTTCAGCAAGAAGTTGTGAATGAAAGTTAAATGAATTAGCCTTCAATAAGAAGTTGTTATGGATTTATGTTTATTATGTGCAAAATTCAGCTAAAATTCAGCGCAATTAAACTAAAAATTCAGTTTCTGCGCCAATGAAAATAGGCGTTAAAATTTTAAAAATAATATTTCGGCAAATTTGCTGCCCCCACTTTCAGTGGTAAATACTCTCATAAAAGTTCAGTAGAAACCACAGGATTCACTTTTGTAGATGATAAATACGTTTTCGACTTATAATTTCTGCAGGACGACGGTTAGGTATTTTTCACGGAAGATATATATGTACTTTGGTATAATGGGTTACAAATTAGACTTGTAAAAATGTTCCCGCAAGTTTTGATTATTAAGTTTTCTCTTGCGCAATCCTAGTTTCAGGATCAAAACTTGCAGGAATATTTTTTGAGAAGTTTATATTTTACAAATTTCGCAACATTGCTAAAGTAAATTTATTATTTTATTAGCCCAAATCGAAAACTAAAATTTTTACAGCAACTCGATCAGGAATCTGTACCAATGCAACCATTCCAAATTCTTTCTAAATCTTTAAAGTTCTGGCGAGCTAGCTTTAGTTTGAATTTGGTATCTGAGATATTAATTTTTTATCGACTTAAAATGGCCTTCCAATTATTATTAATTATTCAGGTATTAAATCTTACAACTTTAGTGCTTGAAATTATGTACGAACTTGAATAGTAATGAATAAATGGTTGCCAAATCTTATTGAAACAGTTTTGTACGTCCAAAATTAGAATTGTAAAGTTACAGCCATACAAAACTAGAATTGTACGAGGGAGGCCATACAAAACTAGTTTTGTACGATTTCGTGTTTTGTACGTAACATATATATTCAATACAAATAAAACTTGTAGTTTTCACCTTTTTCCTGCTGCGCCTCTTATGCTTGCTCGGCCCGAGCCCTCACACGCATTTTGCTTGATAAATATACTCTTCACCGTAGATGCGTGTAAACAATGGTTGAAGATAGGGCTAATATGATTTGTGTGTAAAATCTTGTCTTTCATTCCGAAGAACTTCTGTTTCCGATTTATATACATATTACGTATACATGTATGGGATTATTTTCAATTCCAAAATCGGAAATTTCTATTCTCTGTTCTAATTGATGACTCACCGTTACAGTTAAACTTTTGTCATTAATATCTCAGCTCAGCAAAGATTTCTCAAATATGATAAAACTTACAGGAACATGTGCTAATATACATACAAATGCTGAATAGTTTAAACTTTATTTTCGATATAAAGATGATTCCTCAAGCTTTATAAAAAATCTTTAAACAATGTTTTGCACGTATATTTTTTGTTGTAAGCAATCAAGAGCTCTCTTATAAAATAATTAACTGCGCAGCAGGTTTACAATTACTTAAATGTCCGTCCAGTGGATAGTAAACCTTTTGCACGAAATCTTGCTTGTTATATGTTTACTCTACAGGTTATTACTCAATACGCTGATAATACAAGCTGAGTATATATATAAGGTGTCGAATGGTACGAAGTCAAATAGTGTTTAAAAATCTGAAATATTGCCTTCGTTTGTATATAATTCGGTATGTATGAAATTTCTAGAAAGCAAAATTATCCCCATGACAAGACAGTAGCCCAAAATCGCCCCGCATCGGCCCGCGCGGGTAGTAAAATTCGGCCCGCCCCACCCCGCCCCGCGGGTGGGTACCCGCGGCCCGCATACAACTCTGAGGGCGGCTCCCCGGCTGCCACTAACCTGAGGCCATATTATACTTCTTTCTTCTTCAAAGCCGGGAGCCTTTATATCAAATCAGACAAGAACCACTAGCCATCATATTAACCCTTAGCACCACGAGGATCACCATATTATAAACCAAACCAATTATCTCAAGTACCTGCAATTCCATCATTCCCAGGCATTTTAAACGACTTCATCTCCTCAGAGCGGAAAGGTCCTGTCACGGTCGCCAAATGTGAAAGGTTGAAATCAGGATCTGAAAGATGTGAAGAAAAGTGTCCAGTGCGGGGATCAAACCGCCGATCTTTGGATCTTGAATAGAACACTCTACCGCTGAGCCGCATCTCCGGACGTTGAGACTAGTTTGCTACGCTGATTTCAACCTTTCTGGGTTGCTGATATTTAACAGTAAAATTAAAAAACTAAATAGACTGGATAGAATATGAAATTTTGATTACAGAGAAGGTTTTTGTGTCAGTCAAATAAATGCGAATGTGCTATGTTTCAGCAAAAATGGAAGAACAAAACATTTTCCATTCCCTTCGTGAAAAATGTAACACTTAAAATTCTTTGAATTCTAAAATCTTTTAATCAGAATTGTGTTCGAAAGCATGCAAATCGGTTGGTCCAAGGAGAAGACTTTCCCCAATTTGGCTGAACAATTTTTATGTTATAGTGAAGTTTAAATTAAGTTAACTACAAATTCTAAATCAACGACTTCAGATTTTTTCAAATCAATATAATTAAACCTTTATATATGCATTAATTTATAAAAAATACATCAACAATCGCTAAACTACGTCATTGGGCAGAAGCCGTAATATTCAATTTAATTAAATTCGCATTAACTGAAATATTTTCAAGTGAAACAGAAACCCCCTTCTAATATTTTGAATATATTTTATTTTTCACAATTTAATTCGTCCATAAACTATTTATTTATTCAGATTATGTTATTCAGACATTCGGATCTGTTCTGGTTATCCCTTCAGGCCATATTGCAAAAATTCTATGTGTTAAGGAAAGAAGAAAACTTTCCTTAACTATTGCTGAGGGGTTTTTATATAGTGATTTCAATAGTTTTTGAGTTTTATGAAGTGGCTCAAAGCTGAAATCACTTGGTTTTTTGCTAACTTAACGTGAAAAATACTCAAGTTAAATAAAACCATGAGACTTTGTAAATAAAGAAGCTTAAATTTTTGTTTAAATGCATTGCATAAAAATTCTGCTGTGTGCAGTTTTCCATATGTGCACGGCACACGCATCTTGACGAAATGGATTAAATATTTGTACAATATTACATTGCGTATATAATATGTTAGATATTATGGGAATATGGAACAATCTGCTTCTGAATTCCTGCGCGTAGGCGCAGTGCACTTTCCAATGCGCGTAGCAGATGTGCACTTTCTAAATACGTCGTTTTGCCTTATTTCTTTAAAGACTAAAATTATCGGATTAAACGGATTAAAATTCAGACAGGATTAAAATTTTAACAGCTGTTTTATCCAAAGTTTTATCAAGAGTGCATAATTGTATTATATATAAGAAGAAGAGTAAGCCACTAGAGGGCTCCTCTTCTTGGCATTGCGTAACGGTGCTCCGACCACAATACGCGAATGTTCCCCCGTTTGGTGGGGGGGGGTAGCTCTCTTCGACAAAGCATACCCCCCTCCGTTTGGGGGGGTGGTAGCAGAAAACAGGTCCCCGTTTGGTGGGGGGGGGGGTAGCCAACAGCCAATCAAATTGCAGAGACCCCCTCCCCGTTTGGTGGGGGGGTAGAACCGAGGATTACGGTAGTTTTTGTTATATTCGCAAATGGGTCCCCGTTTGGTGGGGGGGGTAGCAATGAAAGGTCCCCGGGTGGTGGGGGGGGGGGACAAAAGGGGTCCCCGGTTGGGGGGGGGGCGCCAACAGCCAATCAGATTCATCCAATCTTAGCCTGACTTGGCGACCCCCCCCAAACGGGGACCCCATTCTGCCTACCCCCCCACCAAACGGGGACCTCTTTTGCATACCCCCCCACCAAACGGGGACCCTTTTTGCAGACCCCCCCCCCACCAAACGGGGAGGGGGTATGCTTGTCGACCCCCCCACCAAACGGGGGAACATTCGCGTATTGTGGTCGGAGCACCGTTACGCAATGCCAAGAAGAGGAGCCCACTACTGGCTTACTCTTCTTCTATAATATAAGGGAATAAATTATGGACTCTTGGTTTTATCCTAAAAGTATTTATCCTGATTCTATCAATTAATTAAATACTGTTATCGTATGTTTAATTTTTTCAAGCTGGTGAACTTTAATGTAACAATGTAACTATATACATTTTACATTGCATAACTACAATGTAGAAAACTACTTTCCAACATGAAAATTCAAAGGAGCCGAATGTAATGTAACTACATTACACTGTAAAATCTACATTTGTTTTATGAAACAGAAAAATAAACCAAATGTGTAAAAGCTGCATTATAATGTACTGAATGTAATGTACTGAATGTAGTTTAGTGAAATAGTCCCCAGTTGTTACGTGTAATCACTAGCTGTCAGATTTGATAACCATGGGAGACAACGGCCGTTGTCACAACGCGTTGTTACAAGATTGCCAAATTTAACCACGGCTTTACAAAACAATTTGATAAAACCACATTTAAGGGACAAAATTCAAAATTCATGCGCGTAATAGACCGCGTTACTAGCTTTAATGGAATCGCGTATTTAATTCAATGAAAGCGTGTAATTTTAGCAGCAACCGTGTTTTGGGTTTTATCTGCTGCCTGACGTTTCTTTTTATTTCGGCTATCCTTCTATCACTAAAAACTTAGCTCTTACAATGGACAGCATATATGTGTATATAGGTTTGTTGCAGTAATCTTATAGTAACAATATCAAACAGCTTGAATGTCAGGCTTAGATAGTTTGCTGCAAAAGGGGTCGCCTTTTAGTGCGTACGCAAGACGTGGTAAGCATAGATGTACATTCTTAAACGGGTAGCTAGCTTTTACACGTGTTTAAGTATGTATATATAATATATATATATATATATTTATATATATACATGTAACTATATATATATATATATATATATATATATATATATATATATATATATACATACATACATATACATAGGGACTAGGGACTGTTGACTGGTTTGCTGGCTATATCTTTAACATTAGATTTAGCCAGTCTTAGCCAGTCAGTTTTGATAGTTCCGTTATTTTAACACTAGAATTAGCCAGTCAACTGCGACTGGCTAATTTTTAAATAATGTTTGCGTACAAAATTTATATTGCTAGACATAATATAATGTGAAAGGGGATGTATTACAATTTAACTGCATGTTGTCTCTGCACAGGTGCAATCACAAATGTGAAAGGGGGGGCGCACACACACACACATATATTTACATATATATATATATGTATATATACATATATATACATATATAATATACACACACACATATATTATATATATATATATATATATATATATATATATATATATATATATATATATATATATATATATATATATATATATATATATATATATATATATATATATATATATATATATATATATATATATATATATATATATATATAATAGGGACTAGGGACTGTTGACTGGTCTGCTGGCTATATCTTTAACATTAGAGTTAGCCAGTCTAAGCCAGTCAACTTTGATAGTCCCATTGTTTTTAACACTAGAATTAGCCAGTCAACTGCGACTGGCTAATTTTTAAATAATCTTTGTGTACAAAATTTATTTTGCTAGACGTACTAT
This sequence comes from Trissonchulus latispiculum, assembly GCA_030248195.1. Lineage (NCBI taxonomy): Eukaryota > Metazoa > Nematoda > Enoplea > Enoplida > Ironidae > Trissonchulus > Trissonchulus latispiculum. The sequence goes on from JASAND010018649.1 coordinate 48,367, forward strand.
AATATAAAAGGGATGTGTTATGCAAATTAACTGACACGCTATTGCTAGACGTACTATGATGTAAAAGGAAATGTGTTATGCGCAGTAAGTGACTGGCTAGTGCGATACGCACTAAAAGAAAAGCGCAAAAGGAAGCTTACTGTTAAAAGAAAAAAGGGCAAAGTGCGTTTTCAAAATGAAAAACGTGTTGTTAAGCTCGTACATGGATTGGCCAAGACCGAGTTAAGAATCAGCGTTACGCACACAATAGTTTTGACACAGTCCCTAACACAAGCAACACTTGCCGTGGTAGAATCCCCATATATATTTCAACGCGAACTTGACTATTTTTTGTACCCTCTCTAGCTTTCAGAAATTAATTTGGTTTTTTGCCACATTTCAGACGCAGAAGACGGTGCGCACAAGATTTAGCTCCCATGTGCGTTCATTAATCCTGTTATAATAGAAAATGCCGTATTAAAACAATGTGGGAGTTGATTTTCTGTCCAATGAAACGGACTAGTGCAAGTGTGCAACACGAAACGGTGATGCTAATTGGCACTGCAAAGCTGTAAAGTTTCCAGAATACTCTTACGCAAGCATAATCAAGTTCGTCTCAGTTGCGGCCAGTGTAACTAGGAGTCATGCTGCCGATTTTCTATGTCCTGCCTGTGTTGAGGTATTGAAAATTTGATATGATTACCAAGTTATAAGGACTGAACAAAGCACTTGTAGGTTTGCTAAAGTACGACCAAAAATGTGTCCACAAGCAAACTGACCGTTTATAGCAAACAGATTCCAATGCAACAATGTGGGGATCCTGTGAAAGCTGTTGATGAGCAGAGCAAGTTTGGTAATAGAGTCAACTCGCAGAAGTGCGCCCATTTATCGGAACTCACGAAAAACTTTCTAGCTCAAGTTGAAACTAGTTTTGTGTATGTATCTCGGGAATTCGATAAAATGGTAATTTGTATGTAGTTATGAGAGGTTGAAATGTCTTGTCTAACTGAGTTAAACAAAATCTTTACACACAAGCTGTTTAGCTGTGTCAATTTTTAGTGAAATCCGGAAAAGTCTGGAGACGGTAAGTGTCAGCTTTCTGCCGATTTGTCCAAGGAATACTTTAATCCTAGTCTAGCCTAAACAGCTAAGCTTTTCCTTGACAAATGGTACGGTTTAAAAACCATGACAGAGACCATTGAAAAAGTCCAGATCGTACCAATATCAATCCAAAAGACAAATTGTCTGTAAATTTCGATTTCGAATCTTAACATTTAAATAGTGCCTGGTGACCAGTTGTAGCCTTTGATCCTGTAATAAGGGCATTTAAAATTATTTTATATTTGTCTGGCTTTTCAAGGAAATATTGTGCTCCCCTGACTCCTACCACCAGCATAATGAAGCATAATGAAAGCATAATGAATTTGTCGCAATTACAATATGCTACCATAATGTTTAATTTAATCAATATTTCTGTGGTTACAGTTACCTGTGGTCTGCAGAAAGCCAAAACGTATCGATTGTCAACAACAATGTAACGGAGTCCTACAGTAGGCAGATCAGAAACTTCCGGGAAGAAGCAACTCATTTGAATCTAACAAAATTGGAATTCCTGTGAGTACCTTAAATGTTTGTTGATTTTAATTTTAAGCTATCAGAACTATTCCTCAGATGCTACGGTTCCGAAATAAAGAGTTTCAGTTTGGATTTTGTTTAGGCTGTACAAAGCTCGGGAAAGTTGTCCTATATATGACTGCGCCTTTGGAAAAGCAGACAGTGGCCAGCCCTTGGATGAAATCCCAGCATTATGCGAATTGGAAAATCCAGGTCTTAAGATTTCTACCGACAGCATGTATCCCCAGTTTCCGATGAAAATATGGTACGACAACAGGATTTTAACTTGTGATATGGCGAAAGGATTTTGTTCAACGCAGTACATTCTAAGTACATGGAAACGTAGTCTATACAACATTGTTTTCTACTTAAAAACCTACGATAAATTCAAAAACCATCCTATCCCTGTCATTCAAAATTTCATGGCTTCTTCCTATGTACATTATGTTTGCAGGGCTGTTTACATTGTAGGTATTGCACCGTTTGCACTCATAACGTCGGCTATAAATATTTTTATTTTGAAGAAAATGCTCTCACTTGAAGATAATGTTAAAAGCACTTTGATGTATCACTACTTTGAAACATTTACTGACTCACTGAATGTTTTTCTTGGACTGATAGACTCTTTGTATGTTAGCGGCCTTTTCAGCATTTTCTTCAAATATTGCTCAGCATTTGTAGCCGATCCTTTTTTCGACGAATTCTTGAATAATTCTGTTTCTCTGTGTAATCAAGCAGCTCTTTTGCTTTTGAGTTTCGATCGCTGGTATGCCATAACTAAACCAATGAAATATAAGTTATATACAAGCTCAAGCGCTGCGAAAATCATCATAGTTGGTGTTCTGGTTTTTGTTTTCGGTTTCCATCTAGTAAGCTATATCATTTTTTACATTCTTAGATCCGCTGATCTGACTGCTAACTTTGAAAAGCCAATTTACTTGGTAGGAAAGCTTGTCACAGACGAAGACAAAAGGTTTACAGCCGTTGAAAAGATCCGACAGTTTCTCATGAATTCTGTTTATTTTCTTTCATACCTTATAACTGTCATACTGCAGATTTACTTTTCGTCTGTGGCCTATGCATCACTTCGCAGGCGATTCAAAAAGAAGGAAACTGATTTGAGCCAGCAAAGTTCTAACAAACGCAAGCAAGAGGCGGATGATAAAGCATTAAAACGCTTCTTGTCTTTATTGGTTGGAACGGTAGGGCTAAATGTTGTTTGTTCACTTCCCTGGATAATTCGCTTCTCGTGTGATGCAGCTGTTGACACAATAAAACATTTTGTTGGAAGTAATGTCGGTCAGTCAGCATATTTCGGTTTTCTCGAGAAGCTTAGGTCAATTGTCAAATTTAATCATGGTGTTATTCTGATTTTTCGGGGACTTAACAGCTCACTTGCTTTAGTCCTTAATATAATCACATGTCGCAGCTATCGTATTGAGTTTATGAAGCTATTTTATTCAAACAAGCATCAAGAACGGTGACAATAAACTAACAGTTGTGGCGCCATGTACAGCAATTTATTTAACCACCAAAAGTTGAACCAAATGTCGGTGGCTACGTTTTTCTATTTTTAATTGTGGGTGAGTACTGAACCTTTGTGAACTAACACAATGGTTCTTAATTCGCATTGCTAAGGTTCCTGACCAAAAAAGTATAGTTGTTGATGTGGCTCCAAAGCTAAAGTTAAACTTTTGCTTAAAAGGTTCCTTGGAGTGTAGCTATTACATTTTTAAGTATCAACGTTCTTTTAAGCAGGTGTTGCTCATTTTAGCGGAAAGCTAGACGCCAAGCATTTCAATTTTTCACAAATTACTTTCTGGTTGAAATAAAATTTTAGTAGCTCTGATGGAGGACTATTGACCAATACAATAGAACTCCAAGTAAAAGTTACTTTTATTAATTTTAGGAACCACGTTTATGATCGCCAAGAGTTACTTCAGTAAAACAATTTTAGTAATCGAACCGAAAGATTTCGTACTGTGATGTCTGGTATTGTTCTTAGTTTTTCCTGCTGCGCCTCAGCGCAGCAGGTCTCTTATGTTTGCTCGGCCCAAGCCCTCACACGCATTTTGCTTGATAAATATACTCTTCACCGTAAATGCGTGTAAGCAATGGTTTAAGATGGGGCTGGTATGATTTGTATGTGAAATCTTGTCTTTCATTCTAAAGAACTTCTTTTTCCGATTTATATGCATATTACGCATATATGTATGGGATTACTTTTGATTCCGAAATCGGAAGTGTCTATTCTTTGCTCCAATTCATGACTCATCGTTCCAGTTAAACTTTTGCCATTAATATCTCAGCTCAGCAAAGATTTCTCAAATATGATAAGCTTACAGGAACATGTGCTAATATACACACAAATGCTCAATAGTTTAAAGCTGATTTTGGATAAAAAGTAGAATTCCTCAAGCTTTATAAAAAGTCTTTAAACAATGTTTTGCACGTATATTTTTCTGTAGTAAACAATTAAGAGCTCTCTTATAAAATAATTAACTGCGCAGCAGGTTTACAATTACTTAAATGTCGGTCCAGCGGAAACTGAACCTTTTGCACAAAATCTTGCTTGTTAGTTTAATTTTCTGGCTTTGTTACTATCCTATTCGCACATATTTATACTTTCTGCAGGTCTCTCTTAGTATCATCTCTGCAATTCATTTATGTGTGATTGTTTCTGCCAACGGTTTTTCAGTTAGCACTGTTGTATCGGTTTCCTCAGCTCCAATTAAAGTAATAATTTTCTAATCGCTTAGTCAACAAATGGATGAGTATTATTCTTCCTATTTTTGCGGTGGTGTCTTCTGCTCAATTTCATGTCAGATTCATTTTAGGTTGATGCGTTGTTTCTGTGCATTGATCATTATTTCGATGGATATAGCATTATTATGTCTGGCGTATGCATGTTACAGTTCTGCACTGAAAATAAATAACTGCTTAGCTGCTAATTGAAGGATATCGCGATGCAAACGCGTCAACATAACACCGTATTTACAGCTCATCGTAAGATTAAAATCTATAAATTAGGACAGTGGTACAAACCCTCACAACAGATTTCCATTATGCTTTAGGGATAGTAATCAAGTAGAGCCATAAATAGAGCCGTTTTTGCAACGAAAATGGAACCACAGCTCCAAAAGGAAACAAAACTAGAATAAATGTAGGGACGGTTGCAATTTGTAAGCTGGTGATTTCGTACTGACAGTGCTCAGATCTAGAAAAAGCTGTATTTGGAAAGGAATCTCTATTGAATGCAGAATTATAATGTGTGCGATACGCTCGACGCACTCTTTCCTGCCATAACAACCAATCCGGTGTAGCGGCTACGTATCGAGAAAATAATGGCAAAACCAAAACTTTTTACCTCTTCACCTACAAATCCGGGACTGGTCCCAGTATGATAAAGAGCACTAAACCACATATCTGGAAAGTTTCATCCACTTTCATAACGAATTGGAGCCTGTAAGGTCAAATTTACACAAAGCGATACCAGTACCTTAAGCAAATTAGACTTAGTATTTTTTATTTAATTAAAAATTCTGCTTTTCTTTGAAATTTCATTAAATTGTAAAGAGTGACTCCTGGAGTACTCCTGAAAGACTATCAGCTTGCACAAAATGAGTTAATAACTCAAAACTTGGTTCGCCGGGTGACTTTTGGCGAACCAATAAAGTAAATTTTTTAGTCGAACCATGCGTGACTCAAAGCTAAATGTTGGTGATTCATGCATAGTTTTGCTTCCTCTATCTGGGTGAGACAAATCCAGCACTGGATCAAAGACTTGGTTCGCTAAGGAGACACACGTGAAGAAGAAAGTTATTTACTAACTAAGGTATACAGACCACTAAGGGCATCCAAGAGTGCAGCTATTATCTAACCTGTACGCATTAGAGAGTTTTTCCTATCTTCGAAAAGTGCATGCACATGCTTTTTCCGATCTTAACGTGTGTTCTAGCTACGTTCTAAGACCAGTCTAACCTCATTTTCAGATACCAGAAAAAATAAAACCAAATTATTAATCAGATTCCAAAATAAAGTTATCTGCGCAACCCTCCTTCTTGCGTGCTCGGATCTCTCCTATATTGTGTACTTATTTACTGGCAAATTTTATAAAAATGCGTACTTGACTAATCCTCAGTTCACTTGGCTACTAACAAATTATGCTAGGCCAATCCAATCTAAAATCCAAATAAAGAAATCCAAAAATACCTCAATGAAACAGTAAAACTCAGTGTGGCTTGCAACAAAATGTAATGGCTAAACTGAGAACTACCATCCATATAAGCCAAGCAGAACTAAACAAAGCTTATTCTGGCCAGGCTTGATGGACATCACGTACAGAAGAAATATACATACCGTTGTAACCCCCTTTTTATGCTCTTTCACCCAGTGCATTCGATTTTATCACACGGAGTTGTAATAAAATTTCGATTTTTAAGCCATAATGGTAGCTACCCAATCACGTGATCTCAGTTGCCGAAATTTTGTCTGAACATGCTCCGCCAACCAGATTAACTTCAGTTGGGATTTCTTTAAAATTGAGCAATTGGTCGAAATTATATATCAAATCCATGTAATGCAATCAATGCTTTTTCTGCCACGATATGAAGGACATATGGGCGTTTTGTGGGTTTGGCTCAGCCTGTCTTAACGGTCGAGAAAATCGGACAAATACACGGTGGTACGAAATTTCACTTCTTAGCATTGAGTTTTTTCGCAACTGGGTACGTTTTAGCTGAAACCAAGAAAAACATCCCTCCCACAATAGTGAGAATTCTCGTTCTCCCAAAATCACCCGAATCCATTGAGTGTAAGTAAACCAAAATTGTCCACAAACTCGAAAATGGCCATTTTGAACCCCTAATGGAGTTTTTGCATTATCTGACTTAATCATTATAAATAGCCCAACGGTTGCGAAGACAAAATGTTCACTTTGGCGCACTCTTTCCTGCCATTACAACCAATCAGGTGTATCGACTACGTACCGATAGAATAAAGATCAGAATTCAAAACTTTGTTATCTTTTCACCCAAAACACGGGGCTGGTCCCAGAATGTTAATGAACGCAAAAGTAATATAGTTGGAATGTTTCATCCACTTTCATAAAGAATCAAAGCCTATATATAGCTTCAAATTTACACAAAGTGATACCAACACTTTAAGCTGACATCTAGCAATAGCCAACAACCTACCACTGCTACTTACACAACAGCTTGACAAAACGACGTTTATCACAAGTAACACTTGCCGCGACAGCATCATATATCAGAGAAGACACCGGCAGGTCACTATTCCATGAACCGGTGACTGACTATCATTTTTGTAATAAAATGCGCCCCATAATCACCTTCAAAGCTCTATTTGTAAAGGATTGAAATGCAGGACGAGGACACGACAAATACATGAGGATACTCCTGCTGCAGGCATTTCAGAAAACAGGTTAAATGACATAGTTATCTATTTCTATTGGTTTTTGAGGTTTATTCAAATTTTCAGGCCGTAAAATAATTGATACAATTTTTAAATAAATATGGAATAACACGAAAAATTTGTTAACAAAAAATACCGGGTCCAGACCGGGTCGCGTATTTATAAAATGTACACTTGATTCGCGCAGCAGGAAAGTGTACAACGATTTCGCGTACCCTAAGAAGAGCCTGGTTCACGATGGAGTGCTTTGTGCTTTGTGCTTTGTCTTTTGTGCTTTGTGCTTTTGCCATCTGTGCTTTGTGCTCAATGCTCAGGAGACAGTGCTTTGTGCTTTGTGCTCAGGAGACTGAAGACACATAGTTCACGATGACAAAGCACAGTCACGAAAAGCACAAGTCACGTGGCATGGGATTTATTCAAAAATTTAATAACCGACACTGCGAAACGTTTTAAGATTAGGTAATTATAATCGTAATTACTTAAAAATTAAAAAAAATATTCCTGCGTGTATTGCTTTTCCGAACAAATTTTTAATAAATTGGCATAGGACTATGTGGGAATTTAATACTCATTTTTGAAAAGTGTTTATTCCGACGGATATAGAAATTATCCACTTTTTATGTTTTTACTTTGGTGGGCACTGTCTTCTCAAAAATTATTAAATATTTTATAAGACTACTGTAGCCCTTTTCCTTAATCTTTTCTTGTTCTTTGTTCCAGCCAATCAGCGAAGAGATTGGCTTAATTTGATTGGACCGCACAAAAGCATGAAGTAAAATCTTCAACATTGTTGAAGATTCTCAAAGCACACCAAAAGCACAAAAGCACAAAAGCACAAAGCACAAAGCACAAAGCACTCCATCGTGAACCGGGCTTAAGAAAGTGTACACCGTGTTCACGCAACACTACATATTTACATGCATTGCATTTTTATACATACCTTAGTCGAGTCGTCGATACATATGTATTTATATGCTGAAACAAACCACACGCCAAGTCATACGTAACCAGATTTTTCAGCATTTACAATATACTGCTGATTTTCAAGGGTATTTCTTAAGGTACTGGTTTCCTTTCGGGTAGTTTTGACTCAAACGGCTTTAATCCTTTATGTAAATGGCTAAAACTTACGAAATAACCTATTTCCGTGCTCTGTAACATTCTGGGACCAGTCCCGCATTTTTAGGCCAAAAGATAAAAAAGTTTTGGTTTTTGGCCTTAGGCTCCCAGTAAGTAGACAAGACACGGGATTGCTTGCTATGGCTGGAAAGAGGACACGAAAATGAACATTTTTGCTCTTATAACTTTTGAGCTGTCTCCAGTGGTTAAGTCGGTATAAGCAAAAACTGTTTTTAGGGTCAAAAAATGGCCATTTTTGAGTAAATCAGTCTTTTCAAAATTACTGCCACATGTTAAGGACAAATTTGGCTTATTTATACTCAATCAATACAGCGTCCAAATGCCCATTTAATGAATGCCTAGTAGCCGGAATTTATTGCTTTCAGCTAGAGATTTAGCCGAAAAACAATTTTGGCAAAACTGCGATCATTTTGTTTCGAACGTCGATTTCTCAAAAACTACTCGACAGATTCCGGAGATGTTTTGCAAAATCGAAATTCGCACTTCTGCGGAGGGACATTTTTGTTGGTTTGGGCTAAAACGTATCGAGTAGCAAGAAAACTCAATGCGAACTTGCGAAATTTCGTGTTACTGTGCATTTTGCCGATTTTCTCGACCATTAAGACCTCCGGAGCCAAATCCATATTCGGCCCATATGTTCTTCATATAATGGCACAAAAGGAACATTTGGCCGATTCTTCAGTTTTGAGATATCGATGTTCGAAGATTTTTGGTCTATATTCTTCATGTTAGATGTCAGTATGTCAAAAAATTTCTGCTATTTTTTGCTACTTTTGCCAGTTTCGCAAGCTCATGTGAATGTACAGATAATAAGCTTTAAAACGATGTATAAAGCTCTTTTCAACTCCCAAAATTGCGAAAGTTATAGCGGTTCAAAAAATCACTAAAAAAGCACTGCACAACAGGAAACCAGCACCTTAAATACAGGCAATTTAGCAAACACGGCAGAGAAGGACGCGAAACGCGGGAGCCCGCGGGATCCCGTGGGATGGGACGGGATGGGACGACAACCTTCGTCCCGCGGGATCTCGTGGGACGAAGAAATTATTTCATTTTCTTGAAAATTAGGGATTTTTTGGAAACTGCAAAACAAATTTAGTCATTTATTATATTATTTAAGTAATTTATTTACTGTCACAGCTCAAATTATTTAATATATTATTCAAATTTAATTCCATGCTCAAGAAGTTGAAGCGTAGATATGTAATAGGTTTTTACTCTATTTCTAAATTATAAAGTACCTATGTATTTTCATGTCTTCAATCATGCTAAGTGTTTGTGTCTCAATTTAAAGATAGAACACAAACAGTTGTATCATAGTATTTTTATTGAAACTTGAACAAACTTGTAACGGTTATCTGCAAGCTTGCCGAAAAAGTTGCACACAGATTTTTTCGACCCAAAATAATAAATTGAAAATGGTTTTCTCATTTTATTTAATTGTCGATAGTTCAAAATCAAACTGCAGAATAACTTGACTTTACAGTATACAGTTATTCTTCGACACTAACTCGTCTCGAACTAATACCTACAAAGATTAGTTTTCTGAATAGATCATAGAGGAACTTGAACTTTTCTATTTCTAAACACAACTAATGAGCTGAAATGGAAACAAAATATTTTTGGTTCTATCGAAAAAACTAACATTTCGAAATGAAAATTTGATGATATTGGAACATTAAGTCTTAAATTAATTAATTCAGCAATTTGAGTAGCAATTTTTAAAGTATCTAAATATATATTCATCACAACTTATATACTCTAAGTAGAAAACGGAACGTAGGATTACAACATAATGTTCATTATTTTTATATTTCGAAATTTGGTATGAATTATAATTAATTTATATTAATTTTAATTAATTACATAACTACAAAATGATGCGGGATTTTGCGGGATAGGATTTATCAAATTTGCGGGACTGCGGTATCCCGCGGGACGGGACAAACAAATTGAGTGCGGGACGGGACGGGACGGGAAGAAAAATTTCGTCCCGCGTCCATCTCTGAAACACGGTGTACACTTTACTGCTGCGCGAATAAAGTGTACATTTTGAAAATGTGCGCGATATCGCTGTACACTTTATTGCTGCGCGAATCGCGTGTACATTTTATAAATACGCGACCGGGTTAGAGCTCCAGTTCTAATGGCTCGGTACCCAGCCCACTTTAGTGATCCAAACTGACCCGGTGACCCTGTTTCATCTCTGTCATAGATATATATTTCAACGTCTGCATGACTATTTTTTGTACTGTCTTTGGATTTCAGAAATTAATTTGGTTTTTTGCCATTTCAGAAGCAGAAGACGGTGCGCACAAAACTTAGCTCCCATCTGCATTCATTAAATCACGTTCTAATGGAAAAATGCAGTATTAAAGGCAATGTGGGCGTTGTTTTTCTGTGCAATGAAACGGACTAGTGCAAGTGTGCGACACGAAACAGTGATGCTAATTGGCACTGCAAAGCTGTAAAGTTTCCAGAATACTCTTACGCAAGCATAATCAAGTTCGTCTCAGTTGCAGCCAGTATTACTGGGAGTCATGCTGCCGATTTTCTATGTCCTGCCTGTGTTGAGGTAATGAAAATTTGATATGATTACCAAGCTATAAGGACTGAATAACGCACTTGTAGGTTTGCTAAAGTACGACCAAAAATGTGTCCACAAGCAAACTGACCGTTTATAGCAAACAGATTCCAATGCAACAATGTGGGTATCCTGTGAAAGTTGTTGATGAGCAGAGCAAGCTTGGTAATAGAGTCAACTCGCAGAAGTGCGCCCATTTATCGTAACTCACGAAAAACTCCCTAGCTCAAGTTGAAACCAGTTTTGTGTATGTATCTCGGGAATTCGATAAAATGGTAATTTGTATGTAGTTATGAGAAGTTGAAAATGTCTTGTCTAACTGAGTTAAACAAAATATTTACACACAAGCTGTTTAGCTGTGTCAATTTTCAGTGAAATCCGTGAAAGTCTGGAGACGGTAAGTGTCAGCTTTCTGCCGATTTGTCCAAGGAATACCTTAATCCTAGTCTAGCCTAAACAGCTAAGCTTTTCCTTGACAAATGGTACGGTTTAAAAACCATGACAGAGACCATTGGAAAAGTCCAGATCGTACCAATATCAATCCAAAAGACAAATTGTCTGTAAATTTCGATTTCGAATCTTAACATTTAAATAGTGCCTAGTGACCAGTTGTAGCCTTTGATCCTGTAATAAGGGTATTTAAAACTATTTTATAGTTGTCTGTCTGGCTTTTCAAGGAAATATGGTGCTCCCCTGACTCCTACCACCAGCATAATGAATCATAATGAAAGCATAATGAATTTATCGCATATACAATATGCTACCGCAATGTTTAGTTTAATCAATATTTTTGTGGTTGCAGTTACCTGTGGACTGCAGAAAGCCAAAACGTATCGATCGTCAACAGCAATGTAACGGAGTCCTACAGTAGGCAGAGCAGGAACTTCCGGAAGAAGCAACACATTTGAATCTAACAAAATTGGAATTCCTGTGAGTACCTTAAATGTTTGTTGATTTTAATATTAAGCTATCAGAACTATTCCTCAGATGCTATGGTTCCGAAATAAACAGTTTCAGTTTGGATTTTGTTTAGGATGTACCAAGCGCGGGAAAGGTGCCCTATATATGACTGCGCCCTTGGAAAAGCAGACAGTGGCCAGTCCTTGGATGAAATCCCAGTATTATGCGAATCGGAAAATCCTGGTCTTAAGATTTCCACTGACAGCATGTATCCCCAGTTTCCGACGAATGTATGGTGCGAAAATAGGATAGCAACTTGTGATATGGCCGAAGGACTTTGCTCAATGCCGTATATTCTAAGTAGATGGAAACGTAGTCTATACAGCATTGTTTTCTATTTAAAAAACTACGATAAATTCAAAAACCATCCTATCCCTGTCATTCAAAATTTCATGGCTTCTTCCTATGTACATTATGTTTGCAGGGCTGTTTACATTGTAGGTATTGCACCGTTTGCACTCATAACGTCGGCTATAAATATTTTTATTTTGAGAAAAATGCTCACACTTGAAGTTAATGTAAAAAGCACCCTCTCTTATCACTACTTTGAAACATTTACTGATTCACTGAATGTTATTCTAGGGCTGATAGACTCCTTGTATCTTAGCGGTCTTTTCAGTATTTTCTTTAAATATTGCTCAGCTTTCGTGGCAGATCCTTTCTTTGACGAATGCTTGAATAATTCTGTTTCTCTGTGTAACCAAGCAGCTCTTTTGCTTTTGAGTTTCGATCGCTGGTATGCCATAACTAATCCAATGAAATACAAGTTATATACAAGCTCTAACACTGCAAAAAGTATAATACTTGGTGTTCTGATTTTTGTTTTCGGCTTTCATGTTGTGAGCTATACAATATTTTACATTCTTAGATCTGCTGACCTGACTGCTCAGTTTGAAAAGCCAATTTACTTGGTAGGAAAACTTGTCACAGACGAAGAGAAAAGGTTTACAGCCGTTGAAAAGATCCGACAGTTTCTCATGAATTCTGTTTATTTTCTTTCATACCTTACAACTGTCATACTTCAGATTTACTTTTCATCTGTGGCCTATGCATCACTTCGCAGGCGATTCAAAAAGAAGGAAACTGATTCGAGCCAGCAAAGTTCTAACAAACGCAAGCAGGAGGCGGATGATAAAGCATTAAAACGTTTCTTGTCTTTGTTGGTTGGAACGGTAGGGCTAAATGTAGTTTGTTCGCTTCCTTGGATAATTCGCTTCTCGTGTGACGCAGCAGTTGACACAATAAAACATTTCGTAGGAAGTGATATAGAACAGTCAGGATATTTCTATTTTTTCGAACAGCTTAAGTCAATTGTTAAATTCAATGATGGGGTTATTCTGATTTTTCGGGGACTTAACAGCTCACTTGCTTTAGTCCTTAATATAATCACATGTCGCAGCTATCGTATTGAGTTTATGAGGCTATTTTATTCAAACAGGCATCGAGAACAGTGACAATAAACTAACAGTTGTGTCACGTACAACAATGTATTTATCCACCAAAAGTTGAACCAAATGCTGGCAGGCTACGTTTTTCTTGTTTTAATTGTGAGTGAGTACTGAACCTTTGTAAATTGACTTTATGGTTCTTAATTGCTTGCTATGGTTCGTGAGTAAAAAGTATAGCTGTTGATGTGGCCACAGGTGGACAAGGGGGAGGGGAAAGGGGGAATCCCCCCCTCGGCGAAGTCGCCCACAAGGGTCCTGAAATTGCTCCCACAAGGGGTAAGAAAATTGGCCACAAGGGGTAAGAAAATTGCCCAAAAAATTGGTTTTCCAACCAAAATTTCCAAAAATTTTCCGGCTGCGCCGGAATTTTTCACGTAAACTCACTATTTTTCGCTAAGAAACGTCCAAAAACGTTGTTTTTGCTAAAAAATACCTGTTTTTCGTTAGAAAACCGCAAAAATCGCTTAAAAATCGCTTTTAAAAGTACTCATAGGAAAAATTGCTGCCACAAGGGGTACCGAGATTTGCTTCCACAAGGGTCAGTGAAATTTGACCTCCCGTTCAGGTATGGATGTGGCTCAAAAGTTAAAGTTAAAATTTTGCGAAAAAGGTTCCTTGGAGCAGGATTTTTTTTTTGAAAATCGGACCTGCGTAAATTTTGCGTATTTTTGTTTTCGAGTGCGTATTTTTAATTTCGACTGCGTAAAATTACAAAAATCGCTTCTCAACGTTATAAAAGCTATAAACGCATTTAGCGTCGAAATAATGCTGTTTTTAAGAGTTTTAAACAACGTTAAGAATCTTAGCTCCAGTTTAAATTGCGTGCTCTCTTTGTGGTGTAAGAGTATGAATTATATAATAGGTGACGAAAAATAGATATGCAGGGGGTCTGGGGGCGCAGCACCCCAGAAGTTGAAGATTTTAAATTTCGGAGTAAATTTGCTCTTAAAACTTTGAATTCTTTGCCTTGAACAGTTTAATAGGTAAGTCAATATTTGGTTAGACAAATAGAGTTACTGTTCCCTTGATTGAACACATATATATATATACGTATAGAAGATTTTAATTTATATACGATATCAAATCAAATAGAAAGAAAAGCATCGCATGGTACAACGTGGGCTTAGGCAGAAAGTACAAATCAAATGTAGACGGAAGGAGAATCGAAGAGAGATGCGGGGGGTCTGGGGGGCGGAAGCCCCCCAGAAGAAGCCAGAGCCCAAACTACGGTAAATTGTCTCAAGGAATTAATTTAGAGCACTCTAGAAATTCCTACTACCGAATTTTTCGGCTGCGTATTTTGGTGCGTATTTTTGTTTTTGACTGCGTATTTTTAAGCTCGACTGCGTAAATACGCAGTATTTTACACAAAAAAACCGTGCCTTGGAGTTTAGCTATTTTATTTTTCTAAGTATCAACATCTTGTAAGCCGGTCTTGCTTATTGTAGCGCAATGCATAGAAGGCAAGCATTTCAATTTTCCACGAATTACTTTCTGATTGAAATAAAATTTTAATAGCTGTGGTGGACGAGTATTGACCACAATTCCAAGTAAGAATAATTGGATCCAGTTTTATGGTCGCCAGAGTTACTTCAGTAAAACAGTTTTAGTAATCGAACCGAAACTTTTCGTATTGTGACGTCTGGTCCCGTTCCTAGTTTTTAGCTTAGTTTTCGGGTTTTGATACTATACTATTCGCACATATTCATACTTTCTGCAAGTCTCTTTTAGTATCTAGAGTACATAATAACTAAGAGTTCGACAAGCGTCAAGCTCTTAGTTATTAGGCTTGCGCGCTTGCGACATCATCTGCGCGATAACGGCTGACGCCCCCCCCCCCCACAAATTAGACCCATCACTTCAAAGAAATTAGAAAGTGCGTTCTAAAGCTCACAAACACAATTAGTCAGTTAAAATTGAGCTTGACGCAGTCATAGTTATTATGTACTCTTGGTAGTGTCAACACTATCATCACAGCAATTCATTTATATGTGATCGTTTCTGCCAGCGTGTTTTCAGTTAGCATTGTTGTTGTATTCGTATTTTCAGCTCCGACTAAAGTAATAATTTCCTAATGGCTTAGTCAACAAGTGGATATGAGGAATATTAATTTGTTCAGCGGTGGTGTCTTCTGCTGAATTTCATGTCAGATTCATTTTAGGTTGATGCGTTGTTTCTGTGCATTGATTATTAATTCGATGGATATAAGCATTATTATGTCTTGTGTATGCATGTTGCAGTTTTGCACTGAAAATAAATAACTGCTTAGCTGCTAATTGAAGGATATCACGATGCAAACGTGTCAACACAACACCGTATTTACAGCTCATCGTAAGATTAGAATCTATAAATTAGGAAAGTGGTACAAACCCTCACAACAGATTTCCATTATGCTTTAGGGATAGTAATCAAGTAGAGCCATAAATAGAGCCGTTTTTGCAACGAAAATGGAACCACAGCTATTTGTATGTTAAGGAAACAAAACTAGAATAAATATAGGGACGGTTGCAAGCTTGTGCTTTTGTACGGACAGTGCTCAGATCTAGAAAATGTAAGCTGTATTTGGCAAGGACTCTCTATGGAATGAAGAATTGTAATATGCGCGGTACGTGGACATTTGCACGATATAAACTCCTAAATCAAACTCTTCTCGAAATTACCTGCTAAATTTAATGCGCTATTTCTGCAAATTGTATGCGCCTTCATGAATCTGTCATTTAGCCACATAAGTGTAAGCGTGTTGTAAAAGTTTAAGCCAAAGGTTTGCTGCAGCTGGAAAAGCTGCTGGCACCTGTATAGCTTAAAATAATGTATGCTCTTTCAAAATGCGCATATTCGCTAATAGTTTTGAAACGGCGATAGTTTCTATATTAATTAAAGGCACGGCAGTCAAAAGCTTGATTTATATCAAAGGCAACCTACCAAAGCACTTTAACATAAAAATGAAGTTCGAAGCTGTCTAGAGCAGTTCAAAAATGAACGGATTAAGCACGTTGAAAACCAAACTGAGAGTTTGCATCTGTCTGTTTGTTTGCATTTGTTTGGCTGTTTCATTGCAGCATTTTATCAACCAAATATATGTACTGCAGCTTCAGTTCCACGGTCAAGTAATGAAAGTTGTAACCTGTTAATTGCAGAACCTTATGTATGTGACCTGCTCCGACATTGTACGCCTGTACGCGGCTGTAAACGGTTCCGAGAGTGCCGCGAACGCTTTCTCTCTCATAATTCTCCCCATGATCCCTGCAGCCTTCTCGAGTTCAAGCAGTACGATACTTTAGAAGATTGTGAGAGAGTTTGCGGAAGTGAGGGCTTTGCCTATATGTACACACTTGTCTTTCTTTCTTTCGAATGTGATATCAGCAGTACATGGCTTAAACCTAAATAATATAACATTTGATTTTATTCAATTAGTTGCAGCATTGCGTTTGAATTCACTAAACTTTAGAATAATAAAAGCCAAAACAAAGCCAGCAACAAAGAAGGAATCAAAAACATCGCCGAAAAATTAAACTGTGACGTACTCCTACCAAAAGCTGGCAGTGACAGCTTGTAATTTGTTTGACTAACCGGAATATGATTCGTAGTAAGTAGGAGAAGAGGAATAAGGTATGTGTCGGCTTCTATTCATTTCATTGCGTAACGGCACCCCGAATAGAATCTCAGGCCACAACCGATGGGGTATGTGTACAAATATAAAGTTTTTGGCCCTGATGCCAAATCGGATTTAAGAAATACACTCGGCTTTTCCCAATGGGAGGTTTCACTGCACGTTCCACTACCCTCTACCTTATCCTGTGCTAGCGGACCCTTCGACAAATGATACCTGGTGCATGCAAAATGCTAATTGTTAAACACTTTTTGGAGGCCCAAAACAAGGGCTGGCGCAGACATAGATTCTTAAGTTTTTAAGAACACACACCGACTATATTATGCTAATTTGGTAGTAGGAAGTGTACACCATTAACCATAATAGCTGTTTCTATTTCTCTTAATATTTATGAATGCTGTAATCTTTAACTTGCAGAATATCCCTATAAGTATGTGTGTTCAGACGGCCAATGCAGTCCATGCAAGACGCAAGATTGTCCTTTCAAAGTTGACCTGTACTTTACCCAAGCAGATTATGAAAAATATTGCTGAAGTATTGACTTGGTTTCTACCTGAATGGGCTTCTAGCAATGTATAAGATATCAAACTTAATGCTGATCAATATTAAGTTTTTTCAGTCTCAGGCTGCTACGATGAAGGTCTACGCAGAACAAACCATAAATAAACATAATATGTCATAACTCTAGGAAGTCGCGTTAACCAAATTTCATACCAAATCCGAGTTATGCTATAATCCTACTAAAGTTTACACTATGAACTGGTCTTATGTCATTGGTTCTGCACAAGCAAACTGTTGCCAAGCTTAAGGGGGGGTCCATTTTTGGCCGATTTTTCGACCATCTCCGATTTTGCTCGTTTTCACATATTTTGTTCTCCGATTGGTATATTTTAACGAGTTTTTGAAATTAAAGTTGGATCTTTTACGGTTAATGAGTAATTTCACTTCAAAGTTGAGATCTTATGTGTCAACATAGGAAACTGGAAAAGTTTCAATTTTTTTACTAGTGTCAAAAAATCTCGAGACTGGGCAAAGATTATCCGCATAATTTGGTATCGTTAGAAACGTCTATTTATACACTTTGATTTGTTGGAATTAGATTTTTGATTTAGGCCTTTGAATTTTTTTAAATAATTTTTGAAACCTGCTGACTGCGAAAATTGACGTTTTTCGTTAGTGAAAACTGGGGGGTTATAAGTTTGAGCGAGGATTACAAAAAATCAAAGGCCTAAATCAAAAATCTAATTCCAACAAATCAAAGTATATAAATAGACGTTTCTAACGATACCAAATGATGCCTATAATCTTTGCCCAGTTTCGAGATTTTTTGACACTAAAAATTTGGTTTTTTACCAAAATTTTGAATTTTTTCGATTTTTTGCCTATTACGTGAGACCATTGCAATCAGCAGCTACCAAATGCCAAAATATCTGGTTTTACGTTATTTCTGGTGGCTGCAGTTCAGTGTTGACTACAATTAATTCTGCTAAGTAGCCCAACGTGGTCGCTGCATCCCAATCTGTCGGACTGGCACCCATATAGCAAAAATATAGATTTTTTCAAATTTCTCAAAACCTGGCAAATTTGACATCAATCGAAAGCCCTTAATGCGGGGAACATTTTTTCTTCTTGGGCTATGCACCCACAAATGCACCAAATTGAAGTTAATGGCTGTTAAAGGGTTTTGTGATCTAACCTCAACATTGGCTTTGCTTTGCTCCTCCCTAAAAGTCGTTAAAAAGGCATGAAATCACGTTTAGCCTGCCAACACCGGGGCAAAATTAATTCTTTAGTGCAATTTTCAAATGTACACCCCATTGAAGCTTCAAAATCGAAGACTGTTTAAGGAAATTGCTTTAGTTTCAAGCGGTATCCTCGTTTCGCCCATTATTACAATTGCAAGCAGTTGATAGCTCGTAACTCGCAGAGACATGGATGAAACAACTCAATATTTAAACTTGGTACGCACAACATGTGTGGCTACATTATGTGTAAAAATGAGCGAAATCCGTGACTACAAATTTTTTCATGGTGGACCCACCCCCTTAAAGCATATTTATATCCAGCTAAAATTGTTTAGTAACTTTAATATGAATCTAGTCTGTTTTCCCAAAATTTACAGTCCAGTTAAATATGTTTCACAACTTTATTATGAAATTAACTGTAAAGACAGATCTTTGTTTGGAGTTTTAAATTATATGAATGAGGTAAAATCGAGAGTCTAGTCAGTTTACCAAACGCTTAAAAGATGAGAAGTAAAGATTTTATGGGATGGAAACAAGGTTAACATGATGCAAACTGATGCTGCAATGAAAATTGAAAATACTGATTATTAGTATTCTGTTCTACTGTTATGGTTGATATCGGCGGCAGGCACCTGTGTTTATGTTGAAATCTCGAACATTTTCTTTAGTTTCCATGTCTCTGACATTAACTTTACATGACTATCGGGTCACACGAAAATCTATCAAGAGCATAAATTTATTCCAGAAACTGTTTAAACCTTATCCAATTATTCAATAAAGTCACACCAAATCATGGCAAAAACAAGTTCATTTGTCAGGCGCCAGTGATTTCCTGTGATCAATCCAACACTGAAAACCGATAAACTATTTAGTGACTGTTCAACCAGAGTTGAACCCCTGCATTGACACAGCCTTCACAACCTCTGTGTTGCTCAAACGCTGTTATCTGTGCCAATGTATTTTCTAAACACATCTCTGCTGTCAGTAACACAGCTCTAATGTCACCTATGAATACCATTGCAGTTGGGTACCTTCTAAGTGGCTTGTATTATAATTAAATAATTTTAGTTGTAATTTGCATTATTTATTCAGCAAATGTTATCAAGACTTGCAATTGATCTTTACATGTTTGCATAGGTTGGCAGGGTAATGGTACGAATAATCTCATCGATAACAGGACTTTTTCCTTTATTTGCGATTTCCCATTTGCTCTGCAATCTGCAGTGTATATCCAAAAATCAATTGCACTTAAATTGAACTTAAGTCGTGAGATATTTGAAGTTGAAAATACTGTCTCTAGTACTTTTAGGAAATAAGTATTCTACTGGCTTACCAAAGTAGCTACAACTATTATCTGAAGTAATATCAAAAGCCTGTAATTACAACTAATAGTACTTCTAATAAATAAATTAAAGCTACTGGCATATTGAAGATGGATTATTGTCAAAATGTTGTATTTATACCTTTACTAATTCATTAGATTCCAACGTTTCCTGCATCGTGCCTGCACATCCTTACATGCACTTAAACGGTATCTGCTTGATAGACCAACTATTCCATACGCTTTTGGGCATTTCCATTCAAATTTCTGCTTGCCGGACTCTCCTGCCATTTGTGTTCGTTCAGTAAGATTGTAATTGTTAAGATCTCGGCATATTAAGCCAATCCCAAGTAGAGATTTGTCATATTCTCCAAATATTCCAGTTCCTATGTAGTTGTCTGGACAAGCGAGGCTAAATGTAAAATCAGCTTTCAATCGATGGCTGTTCGACGTTTATTTCAGTGAGTTGGCAACGTTTGGAAGCAATAGATTCGAATCATTCTGTTCTATCAAACATATATTTAAGACCAATATTTATCGATTGGCTTCTTTTAGACAAATTAAGAAAGGAGTTCTCCGCTCTTTTGAATTTTGATTTTAAAACAAAGAAATGTCCAAAACCAAATCTAAGATTCAAAAATCGAAATTGCGATCTGCTTAATTCACTTAAGGGTGCGAAAACTGCCTGCCTTAACGGCAAATTCAAATATCTACGGATCATGGTTCAAAACAAAAGCTTCCCAACAAAGTGCTATTTGATGAAGATATCTAGAGATGTGCCTGGGCCTTGAAACGGGCCGGTCCGGGCCCGGTTGTTTGAGCAGCAGGCCCTACCCGTGCCCGGTTAGCTGCAAAAGCGGGGCCCGAGCCGGGACTGACGGGCCTTGGAGTCCCGCCAAAGCCCGGTCGGGCCCAATCAGGTCCGTTAACTTTCAGCTGTGCCTATTTCAATTTCTTTCTAAATACATCCGGCTCGAGCTGATTTGTAAGCCCGGCAAATTTTTTAACGGTACAGCTGTACTGGTATTCACATTTTGTCACGGATTCGTGCAAAGGAAATGTCACAACGCATCAAAACATCTAAAAGTTGGCGCAAAGGGGGCACGATTCTTGTAAAAGACCTTTAATATCCAATTACAAACTTCTATTGGAAATCGCAACATTTTTTATTTGACTCTCAGACTGTAGACATTAAATAGAAAATGCAACTCTATTCGCCTACATTTTCTATCTGTACAATTCAACATTGGTAGAAAACGACTGACCTCTGAAAAATTACCTTCTGACGCGCTGCTCCAGAGCGGAGCTGTACAAAAAATGTGCAGTCATTGCGAGTGCCTTGATTAATTTATATATGACAGTGGTTGATATACACTGTGTGTTATGTTCTCATTGATATAGTTACAAAGGAGTTGGCAGAGCTTTTACCTTCAGCATGCTTCAAAATTATGGCAAGAACATGGCTAAGATAATAGAAGCATGCATTTATTTAATTTTGTTCCCTATGTCCAGATTAAAATTAAAAGTTTCTGTGGATAGCCAGAATTCTACACCTCCAAGTCTCCTTTTACTATTAGTTGTTGCTTGGCGCAACAGCAATACATACGATGTTGTTTTCCTCCCAGATGAGAAATCTTTCCTACTTTCTGACATGGCCATGTCGTCATCAAATTCGGAAAAGCATATCAACCACCAGTAAATGAGTCCTTGCCGAAATTCAACTTCAAGACCAGCAACAAGAAGAAAGTATGTCACAGGTGTAAGAAAGTTCTGGATATTTGCTTCCATCGTTGCCAAACCAGCCGCTCAAAGCAAAGCCAGGATTCTCCATATATAACTGAGACATTCTTCGGATATCTGAACCAATACAGGCAGAATATATACCTTCGTCAAAATTGGTAAAAAGCATTTGTGCGAACTTTGAAGCAATTTTCGCAAGTTCAATTTTGATTATTGCTTCTGCAAATCCTCAAAACCAATTTTAATGGTAATTATCGAGCAGTTTAGCATGTAAACAACTGGACATTCTATGCATATCTGGAGACATGCAGAATATATACCTTTGTCAACGTTGGCAAAAAACAATTCAATGCTGCGAACTTTGTAGCAATTCTGTAAGTTCAATCTTGACTATTTATGTAATGAAAGGAGTTTCACAAAGGCTAAAAATGAATTTCGAGATCTATACGGTGAATAAAGAATCATACGAAGAAGTGAATCCATCAGTAGAAAAGAGATGACGAGTACTGGCTTAATAATGATTGATCTGATTGGAATTAATGATTAAGTTATTGAATGTATTTTGTTACGTTTTATTCCAAATTGCCAGAGTTGCCAAGTTCAAATTA
>JASAND010018650.1:0-57977 GCA_030248195.1 Trissonchulus latispiculum
TTAAGGTGGTGGTATCCTTTTGTGCAGTGCTTTTGTGATGATTTTTTGAAAGGCTATAACTTTCGCAATTTTGGAAGATAGAAAGAGCTTTATACATCGTTTTAAAGCTTATTATCTGTAGATTCACCTGAGCTTACGAAACTGGCAAAATTAGCAAAAAACTTGCAGAAATCTTCAGCGGTTCTGACATCTAACAGGATGAATATAGACCAAACATTTTTGGACATCGATTTCTCAAAACTGAAGAAACGGCCAAAATTGTTTCTTGTGCTATCATGCAGAGGAGATATGGGCCGAGGGACGTTTTTTTGGATTTGGCTCAACAAGCCTCAATACTCCAGAAAATCCGGCAAATGTGCGGCGACACGAAATTTCGCAACTTTGAAGTCAGTTTTCTCGCAACTGGAGACGTTTTAGCCCAAACCGAGAAAAACGTCCCTCCGCAGAAGTGTAAATTTCGATTCTGCCGAAAATCTCCGGAATCCGTCGAGTAGTTTTTGAGAAATCGATGTTCGAAACAAAATAATCGCAGTTTTGCCAAAATGGTTTTTCGGCCAAATCTCTAGCTGAAAGCAATAAAGTCCAGCTAATAGGCATTCATAAAATGTGCATTTGGACGATGTATCGATTGAGTATAACTAAGCCAATTTTGTCCTTAACATGTGGCAGTAATTTTGAAAAAACTGATTTCCTCGAAAATGGCCCTTTTTTGACCCTAAAAACAGTTTTTTGCTTATACTGACTTAACCACTGGAGATAGCTCAAAGGTTGTAAGAGCAAAAATGTTCATTTTCGAGACCTCTTTCCAGCCATACCAACCAATCCCGTGTCTTGTCTACCTACTGGGAGCTTAAGGCCAAAAACCAAAAGTTTCTTATCTTTTGGCCTAAGAATACGGGACTGGTCCTAAAATGTTAAAGAGCACGGAAATAGGTTATTTCGTAAGTTTTAGCCCTTTGCGTAAAGGATTAAAGCCGTAGGAAACAAAAATACCCGAAAGGAAACCAGCACCTTAAGCGTAGAGCGATTTTGAGCAAAAACTGATTTGACTTTGAAAATTCGTATAAAATCAGCGACCCTACGGAAAATGACCCCGTATAAATATTAGCACTTCTACCTAGTCCAAATTAGGCTTTACAGCCGAGTCGTAGCCGATTTACTCTTACTTTTCGCTCAAACTTTTGGTAGCAGAAAACTTTCCCTAACTTTTTCATTTTCCTACTGTTACTTTGGGCGGGGTCACTTTGGAGGGCTACTGTGAATGATAGGAAAAGTTTGCAACAAACGCACTTGTCTTGCTTTGCGGACCCATGGGGACTACAAAATATGCGAAAATGAGAAAAATCGGAGATGGTCAGAAAATCGACCCATAAAGATTACTGGTATCGCTTTGTGTAAATTTGACCCCAAATTTTGAATTCTTTATGAAAGTGGATGAAACACTTTCAAATGCACTATTTCCAGTTGCTCTTTTAACATTCTGGGACCGATTCCGCATTTTTAGGTGCAAAGATAAGAAAGTTTTGGTTTCTGCCCTTATTCTCTCAGTGCATAGTGTACGGATTGGATGTTATAGCTGGAAAGAGGACACCAAAATGAACATTTTTGCTTTTAGCGTTTAAGCTACCTCTTGTGGTTAAGGCGGTATAAGCCAAAAACGATTTTTAAATTCAAAAAGTAGCCATTTTTGAAGAAATCAGTTTTTTAAAATTACTGCCAAATCTTACAGAAAATTTTATTATTTATACTTAATCGATGCACCGTCCAATTGCGCATTTTATCAATACTATTGGCGGAGTTCGTTGCTTTAAGCTGAAAATTCGCCTTAAAAACATTTTAGCAAAATTGCGATTATTTTGTTTTTGAACATTGATTTCTCAAAAACTACCCAATAGAATGTGTAATTTTTTTGGCTGAATGAAAATGTCGCTATTGCGGAGAACATTTTTCTTGGTTTGAGCTTAAAACCCTCTCGAGTTGTGAGAAAACTGAATAGAAAAGTTGCGAAATTTCGTGTCATCGCGCATTTACCGGATTTTCTGGAGTACTGAGACTTGTTGAGCCAAATCCAGAAAAATGTCCCTCGGCCCACATGTCCTTCATATCATGGCACAAGAAGAAATTTTGGCCGATTCTACAGTTTTGAGAAATCGATGTTCAAAACTTTTTGGTCTATATTCAGTCTGTCAAGTGTCAGCATGTCGGAAATTTTTGCTATTTTTTTGCTAATTTTGGAAGTTTCGTAAGCTCATGTTAATGTACAGATTATAAGCTTTAAAACGATATATAAAGCTCTTTCCAACTCCCAAAATTGCGAAAGTTATAACGTTTTGAAAAATCACCACAAAAGCACTGCACAAAAGGATACCAGCACCTTAACTCAGCATTACACATTTAACGGGAGACGCCTGCATATATACAGGAATTTTGCAGGATTTTTGCAGAATTTTGCAGGCCAGGTTCTGGTTTTTGCAGATTTTTGCAGCGGAAGATATCGACTATTCAAAAATTCCGAAAAGGTGTAATGCCTGCTAAACCTTTGCTTGGCAACGACGTGCATGATCTATCTTCCTTGGAGATGCAGGTGTGATTGATGATTTAAACGGCTGAATAGCTTGTAATTGAAGGGGTTGGGGGCTGTGGAGGGCAAAAAGTCTGTGTGCGGAACGCGGGGTTTTGACTTAGGGAGAGGGGGTTTCATCCAAAATTTCCAAAAACTCTAAATTTTTTTTGGCTATTTTTTGGCCAAAAGTCGGGGGGGTACCAACATCTGAAAATCGTGGAGGGTCACGAAAATTGGATGTCCAGTTAATTTTTTTCGAACAAATGAGCAAAAATGAAGAAATATTGTTGATTTTTAGTTGGAAATAACGCTTTTTTAGCGAATAAAAGTTTTTATGAGTTTTAGTATTCTAAAACTCTAGCGCAGAACTTTGGTAATTTTGAAAACTTTGAAACTTTGAGAAAGCCGTGTGAGTAATGATTGCTAAGCAATCATTACTAAACCAAACTATTAATGTTAAACAAAACTACTAACAACAATTAAATTAATTAATGGGGAAGCCGGTCATTTCCCGTGAAACGCTTGATTATTAATTATGTAGAAAGAACAAGAGATTATTTTGGAATTCTGTTTTAAAACCCTGTTCATGCGCTTTTGATAACCTATTACTTTTGGTTACCGACCTACGACAAACAATGCAAACTACAAACAGTGATTTTAAGGCTTAACAATGCCTGAGATTAAAACAATATGGCCGGCAACTCCTAGTTGCCGGCTGTGGGGTGAATATTGCTATTTATTAACTCAATAAAAGGGACCCTTTAGCTCAAACTTAGGGATTGGGTCCCCACTTAAATATCCCATATTCTACTTTCAAACCCCAATTTTAGGCCAAAAAAGCCTTACTAAAAAGGTAAAAATCATGGTCGTGGTTTGACCGCAAAGGTAAATAAAATAATTAATGAAATAAAAACAGGATAATAAAAGGCGGAGGTCAGCAAACCTCAATAGTAAGAGAGTGTCGGGTAGGAAAACAGAAAAACTAAAAACAGGGGCAATTCTCAAGACCTCCATCGGACAGGAGGGGTTTACATGAGCTGCCCCTTCATTGAAATAATAAAATGATAATGAAGAAGAAGATAAAAATGAAATAAAATAAAGTAAAAGTGGCTCAAGACCCACACATGCTATCATGGCTAAAAATATGGCCTCAGGCCCAAAACGTTGAGTAAAAGTGGGGTCCCATGGCCCAAAATCGTATAAAAAAGGCTGGCCCAATGGCCTCATAAAATAGAAAAAACACGGCCTGAAGGCCTCAAAAAACTGCATAATAAAAATGGCCAAAGGCCTCCATAGTAAAAGAAAAATTGGCCAAAAGGCCTAAATGTTATTGAAAATTTGGCCGGGCACAACACACCCATTTGGCCCCTAAAACAAAAATGTAGTGTTCGTGTTAAAAAACTCAATTTCTTTTGCTCTGACCAGTGCGGGTCAGAGAAAAAGTGCCTACGCGTCCTAACCTGGGAGGGTGCGCTGAATTCCCTATGCAAGTAGCAACTGCACTAGGGGACGCACCGAAGGAAGGGGGAAAAAGCAACCTACTTCGGCTGCAACTCAACGAACACTGATTTGAAATAAAAATTTTGGGACCGAGCTGACAGTTTTACTGACAGCTCGGTGACAGGTCATTAGCGAAAGTTGGACGGAATTTTGCTGTTTTTAAGACAAAGCTTCTAGAAGGTTCTAGAACTTTCTAGAAGCTTGCCACCTTTTGTATATGGGGAGCAGCGGCGGGCTGAGCCAGCTGGCCATTAGTGGTCGAAATTAATGAGATTTTGAAATTATTGCCCCCCAACTGACCCATTTTTGATATATTTCCAGCGCCGAAACTTGGCGAAACTTTGAGAAATTTTCTTTAACACATAAATATAACCAAAGGGGAATTTTTGTGAATTTTCGCAACTTTATCGAATTATTACTCAAGATATACAATTTTCTATGGTTTAAATTTTATATCATAATAATCTACGTACTTATCTACTTATACCTAACTACTTTCATTAAAGTTATTATTATTATTGAGGGAGGTAAGCCCCCTCTAAGTCCAATGACCTGGGCTAATCCTACTATTTTCTTTTGTTTCCTCTTTATTGGCCTTGTCCTCGGCTAAAAGTTCAGGTGAGGACAACTGCTAGGCCTGGAGAGAAAGAGGCCTAGCAGAGAGAGAAAAAGAAGAGAGGAGGGAGAACAACACCTGACTCAGGTGTAGTCTGGGAGGTAGACAACCTCCCAGACAATGGAAAAGGAAAAAGGTTTGACTTAAGTCAAACCTAAAAGAAAACCAATTTTAGAACACTCCTTTTTGGAGTGGTAAGATTACGACACAAAAAGTAATTTTGCAAAAACATTTTCCTTTATAACTTTCTTATTTTTGGGAGTTAAAAAGTCGGGTTTGGATTTTTGGAATCAGAATCAAATTCTCTTTCACATGAGCCCAAGTCATTTTCTGACTAAAAATACTAAAATTAACTGATATTTACCTATTTAACACTTAACTATCACTAATTAACCCTACCTAACTACGTACTTAGCTAACTTAGCTAGCGTACTTAACTACTTACTATTTCGTACCTAATAGTGAACCGTCTTCTAATATTTGCTATTTTTAATGCCAATTTTCATTTTATGGGGAATTTTACGTCTAAATTTCGGCTTAATTACACACATAAACCTCATATTTTGGGTTTACAGCTTCCTAATAACTAGTATGCGAGCAATAGTGATTGTACTATTTTTACGGAGAGGGCTGGACGACACTCAATAATTCGTCTAAGTTTAGTTTACTTGTCGACTTCGTCTTCGTGTGGGAGTAACAACTCCACCTATTAAAGTGATTATGACCGAAATATTCCTTTTACACAATTCCTGGATTAGTATTGTTAATAAGATACACGTTAGTAGGACTTAATTAAGCCTAACATCATAATTAAAACTAAAATTAGTCCTAATTGAGTATCAACCTTGTACCCTATTGAATACTGGCAACTCTAGCTAGACAAACATAAGATAACCTGTACAATTATTGCTTGGACATTATTCGATAAATACATTCCATGTTGATGATCTTCGCTCTTCTTCACAGATCCATGGCATAAGAATTCTTCCTTGCAGATTGATTATTTTGGAATATTTTTAGACCAGTTTTGGTTACTTTCAACATCTTATTTTATTAATTCCATTACAAATTTTATCAAATTTTAACGATATTTTGTCGGAATTGTTAAAACGTTAAACTTGTCCCGCTTCGTTTTGCAGTAAAATGTATGCCGCCTTTAGTATCTAAACATCAAGTAATTAGCATTTACTCCTTCAATTTCAGTCTACTGAGCCGTCTAAATTACCAATCATCACGTCTGCATCTCTAAGGAAGACAGATCATGCACGTGGTTACTTAGCAAAGGTTTAGCAGGCATTACACCTTTTTGAGAATATTGAATGTGCGATATCTCTTGCTGCAAAAATCTGCAAAAATCAGAAACTGGCCTGCAAACTTCTGCAAAAATCCTGCAAAATTCCCGTAATTATGCAGGCGTCTCACGTTAAAGGTATAATGCTGAGTTAACCTAGGTCAAAAAGTTAGCTAAATTTTGCTAAAAAATGGTCATTTTTTGAAAATTTTTTCTCAAATTTTGGCTTAAAATTGGTTTAAACGGTGTAAAAACGCCTAAAACGATAAAAACAAGCCTCGTTTTGACAAAAAGCGTTAAAATACAGAAAATTTTGCGTTTTTAGGCCATTTTTTGAATTTTCTGAGGTCCGAATTTTGGGGGGGGGGGTTCGGGGGGTACTCCCCATCACATTTCAGGGGTCGACCACCAAATTTTCGAAGTTTGCCCCCCCAACCAAAATTTCCAGGGAAACTATGGTCCCCACTAGTGGGGGGGGGGCTCCCCCCCACTCTCCCCACCCCAACTTTTCGCCTAGAAAAAGCCCACTTGGCGACCCCCCACCCATGTTTGGGCAAAAAGTGGCCAAAAATTGTATAAAATCGAAAATTTAAGGAGGGTCCCCCACCCTCCGTCGGGAACCCCCCCCCCAGATTTTTTGCCCAGCCACACCTATGTTCCAAAGGTCAATGCGATTTGTGACTTCGGAGAGGCACCTCCAAAACGACAAATTTCGGCTACCCTCCCCCGGATATTTGGCCAAAGGCGATCTCACCCCCATTATTTTGCCCAGACACCCACGCCTATCCTTGGTTTCTCTAGGCCAAACAAAGGGGAGGAGGAAAGTGGAGGGAGCCCAGGGATTTTTTTTTTTGAAAATCGGACCTGCGTAAGTTTTGCGTATTTTTGTTTTCGAGTGCGTATTTTTAATTTCGACTGCGTAAAATTAAGAAAATCGCTTCTCACAGTTTATAAACATTATAAGCGCATTTAGCATCAAATTAACGCGTTTTTAAAGAACGTTAATCGTCTTAGCTTCATTTTATTTACGTTGCATTGCGTGCCGATTGAACATTGGTGTAAAGGTATGAATAGCTGATGTAAGATAGGCAGTACAGCTCATTTCAAAGTGCGTTTGAAGCGAAGTCCCATATCTAGCGAAATGTCGCGAGCGCACGCGAAATTCGCGAAGGCTTTGCGACATTCGAAGATTTTTGACGATATGTCTTACGAAAATCTGAATTTCGCGAAGTCTCATGCGAAGTTCGCGTAACTTCGCGAAATTTCTTCCACTTCGTGAAAACTCCAAGCGAACTTCGCGAAACACTTCGCGAAGTTCGCTAGCTAAGGTTTTTGTTAGCTAATTTGAGGGGTTTTCTCCATATCTACCAAAATTCTGGGTAAATTTTAAATTGTAGCTTTGGCTCAAATTTTTGTCTTCGCGAAATGTCGCGTAATTTACGCGATGTTGTGCGACATGTTGCGAAGTTGTCGCGAAATCTGTTAAAAGGTGTTGTGGATTTACGTCTTTTGGAGAGTCCTAAATTATGAAGTTTTGGCTTGCGGATATAGAGAACACGAAAAGGAAATTAGGGCTGAGCTATATGTGTCACACGCTTTTCCCGCGTGGTTCCCATCTCTGTTACGATTTTTCCCGAAAGTTCTTACTACTTTCTTTCAAGTACTTTCAAATGAAGGCAGCTTATATGCCTTGCTTTTCCCGGAAGACGGTTATTTTAAAAATGCCGATTACTGCACCTCTTGTTGCCATCGCATTCTTCTGTTCACGATAATTATATAATATATATAATATAATATATATAATTATATATATTCCTTTCATTTGGTGGAGAATTCATGAAAGCGACCTGTTAGAAAATATGTCGTCTCAACTACTATTTTTTTAGAATTGGTTTCATGAACAAACAAGCTTTATATTTTGAAATAAGTGTAAATTTTGCTGATGCTGCCAATTTCGTTTGATTTTTTGATTTGCAAATTTCGTTTGATTTCTTGAGTTTGACCCACAACGGGTCGCCACGTTCGATGACATAAAGTTCTAGCCAAAAAATCTAGCTTACCAGAAATCCAGCCCTAAAGAAGTTCCAGCCAAAATCCGAAAATGAGTGTTTTCCCTATGCCTATGTATGGCCGTTCATTTCTCCATGAGGATAAACGGATTACGGAAACCCTGAAAAATGGTAATTGGCAATTGTCTCAAAAATAAATGCGTGTGCAGCTTTCCGATTGCTTCCATGTGTTCAGAGAAAACCGTGCTTAAAACAGCCCTGTTGACATTTCCAATATTTCTCATTTTTTCTCATGCTAGTGAGTAATGATCACGCAGAGTTCATGCAGGAAGCTTCCGTTGGGCACAACACACGTTGAACAGGACTACAGCTAATGCAGGCCATACCTAAGCCACTGACCTGTGCTGGTGAAGCTGTCAAAGTTCAGCAATCTTTGATTTGACTTTTGAACAGTTTTTGATTCTGAAAATCCATTTTCACTCTCATCTCTTTAAACCGTAAAGAAGGCATCAGAAATCCTCTGAAAGGTTGCGTATATACTCTAAATTGACAAACTTGAAGTCATTGAAGAAGATTGCTTTTTGAAATTCTGAACCAACCAACCAACCAACCAACGAAATTCTGACTAATGAAATTCTGACTTACGAAATTCTGGCAAAGGAAAGTTCAACTTATATTATTTCAAAATTCAAATTCTGACTAATAAAATTCTAGCTAATGAAATTCTGACTTAATGAAATTCTGATTAATACGATTCTGACTCATGAAAGTAGACGTATTTGTCTGTCCAAGTTTCGTTAGGTATCACTGGTTGGTCCAATAGTTAGGCGAGGTTGTTGCTACAGGTTAACTAGAACAACATCTCCTCCGGGTCTGCCGTTACCTTGTGTAGAATTTAGAAATTCTCGGTAAATAATTTGATTTCTCAGTAAAGATTAAAGGTTCGGTAGAGTGTGTAACATGTCTGATTCTACCCCTACTTAATCGCTAACCTAATTAAAATAAACGACACAGCCCTAATTTACACGGATTTACTTTCACCAAAATGACAAAATTCAACGAATTCCAAACAAAACAATATTTCGAATTTAAGATAATTTTACAGAACCAAGTATAAACAGTATAAAAAAAATTTGGGCAAGCACATTATTAGATATAAAATCACAAAACAGAATAACAAACCTTATATTAATCCTGAATAGAAGTGTAGGTGTAACCCCAAACACCCCCCAACTGACAGGCGAGTCAAGCCGGAGAAACGTAGTAATTGAAGTGGCGCCCACGTCGCCGACAATGACAAAGTTTGAAAACAGAATGACTGAAGTTGTAATCAAAATGGCGATGAAGATGTATTAGCTATGTACGGCGTTGGACCGTACACAGCAGTCAAATTTAGGTTGATTTTAATGAAGTTAGCACTCACTTTTGAATAATTTAGGGTGAAATCAAGGAAATATTCTACACTTGTGCGCAGTACCCACGCCGTAGTGCTCAGTAGCATGTTGCCTCTCTACTAGCATTATACAGGCGTAGGATTCAAATTTCAGCAGTAGGAGACTATCTCGAGCTCACGATTATCTCTAGCTTTAGTTAGTGTAATACTGTGTCGAGATAATCTCCAGTTAATCTTAAGGTGGTGATTCCTTTGGGGCACATATTGTTGATTGACGGTTCAAATCCAGATGACATTTGATGAAACTTTCCAAAATAAGTTCTTTTAACATTCTAACACCCTCCGCACAATCTCCCTTCAGAAATTCGACGTCTCCGTTCAGGGCAGTTTTTGCCGATTTTTGACATTTAGACAATATCTGTACAGCTATGATTACATTCATTCGCAAGATCTTGTTGAGCTCTACATTTTTGCTCTTTGAAGTACCTTTCTAGCTTTTCGCTATCGTGAGATATAGTCGATTTTCCTATTTTGGCGTTGAAAACTTGCCATTTTTTCAGAAATCAAATAATGCGCCATTTCTTGAGCTACGTAAGCCGTAAAATTAAACTACGGGTGTCAATTTGAAGGTCTCGTCGAGGCCGATTATCCATGACATTCTAATCTTCTAACTGCTACCCCATACGCTGCTATCATAAAAAATGTAGGTTTTGCAAAAACACGACCAAACTTTTTTAGCGATTGTGGAGCATTTACTATGCAAGCTAGATGGTTGCCACTTACTGGACGTGTTTTACACTAAAATACAAAGGGACCCTTTTTTAGTTGTCCCGATTGCTGCTTTCTAGCTAAAGTGGTCGCTTGCCAAAGTTTGGAAAAGTAGGAAAAATCCAGATTGCGCAAACATTTTAGCTAATTTCTTTACAACGAAAAGCGGTTTCATAATAACTAAAGGGTCCCCAGCTATTTGATAGTGGAATCGAATGATGTGGCCGATGCCTCTCGAAAAAATTTACTTTAGTATACAAAAAATCTGAAAAATTAAATTACTTCGAAAATGCAGTAAACTAATTTCAGAGAACTAAAGTTTGGTTCACTGTATTCACTAGAAAGAGCAAATGTTAAGTTGCGTTTTGATATAAAAATTTTCTTCTTAACTCCAAGCAATGGTTGAGTAATAATGGTTCAAAGTTGATGACTCCAAAAGGAATCACCACCTTAAGTTAATCTCGGGATGAACCCAATTATCCATCCGTAATTGGTCGGTAAATGGGAACCACAAATGTGGGAAGGTAACAGGAGACTGTGTAGGGCATCAGCCTTGAGAAGCTAGCCCCTCCTCAACGGTTGCAGTCGTCAATCGAGGTGACACTCCTTGTTTAAGGGCAATGAAACCGGCGATGAGCACCGGCACCCTATACCCTTCAACAGTGTTGACGATGGGATGGGATGGGATTGAAATCTCATCCCATATGGGATGGTGGGATTATCTGGGACTAAGTAGATGCTTAATAAAATACTTTAATTTGACTTAATAAATATTACCAACAAACAAATTACAACATACAAATCATAAAGCTAGCTATCGCTTGGCTTCAGGAAACATCGTTTGTATGGGGTTCTTGTGTGCGTTTTTCTAAATTTGTGTAGAGTTAAGCGAAAGAAATGTGGGCGTTTTATGTTAAGGACAAGAAATGAGAGTGGACAAAGAAGTCAGAGAGAATTGCACAATTTCAGCCAATACTAAATTGTTCGAATTGACTAAGTATGGCTTACGGCTCAAAGGTGGGGGGAGGTTAAGTCAATTTGGGACAGAGTAATTACAGCTCTTTTAAAATTAGCAGTTGTAGGGAATAAAACCTTGGTGCTAGATTCACGATTGACTGACCGTCTAGTTGCAGGTTGTTGTCAAAGGTGTGCGATGTCCAAAGAATAATAAAGTGGTTTTGTGGTTGTCTACTAAGTAGGGCTAGATATTCGCTCGCTCGGAATGAAAGAAAAGTCCCTATACTAAAGGTTATTTACTTGCATATCAAAATAAATCACCAACAGTTTCCAAAAACGAACCCAGCCAAGTCATAAAATACAACTAAAAATGATGCACACAAAATGGCAGAGAGACTCCTACACTACCCATCGACTACCCACAGGACCAACAATACTCCAACTGAACTTGATCCGCCATTTTTGACTGGATCATCATTATGAGTCATATTTGAGCTATGAAATTAGCTAACGATAATTTTACATTGATTGTTCATGAAACATTTCAATTTGGGTTAGAACTTATCTACCGTATACTTAGGCTTAGCTCACGCATATATCCTATACTCTACACAGTTTTGAAAATTAGCGTCAGTTTTTGTCATTCTAATATAAAACACGGGTGGTGCGGTCGCTCAGAAACAGATTTAGAATAGTAGCCAACCATTTTCAAGGGTGTGTCGGCTCATAGGTGCACCTGGGGCGGTGGCCTCGCCCCAAATGGACAAGTCCCAACCCTACCCACGGAATTTTGGAGGCTGACCCTACCCCAAATTGCAAAATTTCAGACCCCACCCACCCAAATGTTCCAGACCTGCTCCACTCAAATTTGCCAGACCCCCACCCTAAAAATTTGTAAAAATTTGCTGAAAAAATTTGAAAAAATCTGAAAATTTTCGCAAAACTTCTATTTTCCCGAGTTAATAGCTATAACTATTTTTCACCACAACTTTTCGCAGTTTTCAGTTTTTGTGTTTTATCACATTTAAGCGAATTTTTGCTAATTATCACAAGATCACATTATCACAAGCTTTTAATTTTAGAGTGAATTTAAATTTTAAAAATTTGTGGGAGTAGGCTGACAAAATTTTAAAGTGATGGTGGTGTGGCGTCAGAAGAAAGCCGTTTTGGGGAGAAGGGATGCAACTTGGGGGGGGGCGGTGGCATGCAAGTTTGGGAGTCGGGGCGGGGTCAATATGTCTATATATCTTACGATGTTGTTATTGTTACGTGTTTTAGTCGATTTGAAGGACGATTCATGTCAGCTTATGTCGAGAAAGAGTTGGGTGTGTTTTCATCTACAGTTGAAATCGCAAGAAAGTTGCGATACAAAGAGTATAAAGGAAGATTTCAGTTTTCAAAAAATGGTGCTTCAAAAAGTTCTTCTGTTTTGAATTGTTTTTCCTTGCTTGAATTTGATGTAAAGCAGTTTTTCGGACCCACAACTCTATGGGTGTCAACAATGGAACGAGAGGCCTTGAAAGCCATCTTAAAGACTGCAAAGCGAATTTGTCCCAAAGAACTTTGTCAGAAACGTTCCGACCAGGACTTAAGCTGTCGGTTGGAGAATCAAAGGCCGTTGAACGAGTTCTATTTTCATTCGTGATCGAAGGTAAGAATTTTCACGAACTTGCTTGCTAAATTGTAGCAAACTCTGAGAGATTTATGCAAATCAGCTTCTGCAGCAGATTGCACGTACGTTTTTCTACAATTCATTTAGCTGCATACATTAATGCATGGGTGCTGTGGATTGGTTTATGTGGCGGATTCAATATTTTTCTATCTTATATTTTTGGCATTCTTCAGCGAAAATAGGCTAGCAGGTAATCGTCGTTTGTGCTTGTGTTTTCGGAATACTAGAATTGTGCCCCGAGTTTTTAGTGCATTATGTTCACTGGTGACGTGTTTTGCAAAAGCAACCTTTAACAAACATTTACCTTCATACGTACAAAAGTCGGACGAGCCTGGACATTAAGCAAAAGGCATTACCGAAAAGTAGCATTGCCCAAATGTAGCATTCCAAAAATTAATTTATTGTTTTTATTTTTAGGCAATCATTCCTTCCGATTAGTTGAAAACAGTGGTTTTGTCAGTGTCAGAAGTTTGTCGAGCTTGTAGCCGCCCACGGTAGTTTTGACGTGCAGTCTGCGCTGGTCGATCGTCAATCAGTTCGAGAAGATGTTAAAGTTTTGGCTCAGGCTGCTCAGCAGACCATTAAGGATGCCAGACCGATTCAAAATAACCAAATATCCCTGACTGTCGATTTGACGACGGATAACCACACGAAACGTGCTTATTTTGATATCAATGCTACGTTTATAGAGGTATGCACAAATATAAGTATATAGATTTTTATGATGGCTGTTCATGTCTAGTTGATTATTTGGATTAGATTTTATGCTTTCCCTTTATTTTCTACTCATGCACAGACACAAAACTGTTTCAAACTTTAGGCTGCTGCTTTTTTTGGCTTAGATGGCAGTGTTGACTGCCCCGCACTTGTGGAATGGCTTTTTAGCCGTAGTGTTTGTCAAACTTTCTTACGTATCAGGGTATTTTTAGGCATTTTTTCGGGGGGCTCTCCCAGGGGGCCCTCTCGGGCCCGGGGGGCAGGAAAATTTTCGGGGGGGGGGAAGATTGTTTGTAAAAATGAGCTAAAAATTGGTATTTTAAGGCGTACTTTGCACGTAGAGACACTAAAAGGTCTCAAAAATGCCAGGGTTTAAACTAAAAATTGCCATTTTTACGAAAAAATTCTCCGGCGAAGCCGGACAATTTTTGAAAATTTGCCTATTTTTGGCAACAATTTGGGCCCTCAAAAAATTCCGGGGGGAAGCAAAAATCCCTGGAGGGGGCGATTTCTGAGGGGAAGACATTTTCGGGGGGAATGTCAATTTCGGGGGGGGGGGCGCCCGCCCCCTGTAAAAATACCCTGCGTATACGTACGTACGTACATATGTTCGTATAGTTATATACGTATGGTCGGGATGGACACAGGATATTTCTTCAATATCCGGATATTCGCGTTTTTAACTTAACTTACTTAATTTTATATTTGCAGGGTACTGAGCTAAACTCTGTATCTCTGGGTGTTCGGAATTTTGGCATTGATGCGCATACTGGTGCAAACATGTATGCCGAAACCAAAGCCATTTGCTCCCAGTAGAATATCGATATTGATCAAATTATATTGATTGATTATTGATCATATTGATGATTACTGATTGTGGCAGTAACGTTCGAGCTGCCTTTGCTTCAGGAATTCGCTTTGATTGTTTCTGCCACAGGTAATGAGATTATGTGAATGTATCTATTCTTTCAAAACTGCTGCCTTGCGTAGGTGAGAGATTATTGGGCTGACTTAAGCACCAAGAGTATGGTTTTAATTTGGTTTTAATTTTAAACAGATGTACCAAGAGTGTGGGTTTTTAACATGAGTACAAAGAGTATTTCAAAGACATGCGTAAGTCGGGTGTTTTTTAGGCATTTTCTATTTTCTCAAAACAGTTAAACGGAGTTAAACGATTTGTTTCAAACTGCATACGTCAGTTAGCCATTCTTTTGAAGACAGCACTAAGCAGTCGGATTTCTAAAAGATTACGATACTGCCGCAGCGACTCTCATCAGCTACTGCAACCATGCTACGGGTAAAGACTTGTTAAATTCTACTTTAGTTTTCCATTTTAGATTTTGTGATCTGTATTAAAAGCTATAATTATAGTGTAATATCAACTGACAGTACTAATTCTAATGATGGGAATTGAATTTTGTTGTATGAATATATATGTTGTTGCATGCTTTTCATATGTACTTTATTTTCTTTTTATAGGTATACAAGAACAGTTAATACCCATGACTCTGCAGCAAGGTGGTGCTACAAGGCCGTGGCGGTCTCTGTATAATCGTGCAGAATCAATTTCTAAAAGCTATCACCAGCTTGCGGTCGTTTTATCCACTCGGGGTTGTGTTCATTTGCTAAATGCTGTAAGTGCCGGTTCTATAGATATGTACATATACGTATATACGTATAGTTCTAAAAATTGAAATGACTAAACATATTCTGGTAATGTTTCTAACATTGAAGGAACTCTTCTGTGTATGGTGAACCCATAGTTTCTTTTCTTTAGGTAAATCGGTCTCTCAACCAAGCTGTCTGCGACTTCTTCAAGACCTTATCTGCTATATTCGATAAACTTGAATCTTCGCAGCAGCCCTCCCTGCAGTATCCTGTAATCTCCTATTACTTACTTATGGATCTTTGCAGATCAGCACACAGTGATCTGGCAGCTATAGGGAGTTTGAAGCAAAATCTTTCCAGTGTAAGCTTCTTCAGTTTTAAATCAATTCTCAGCAAGGTTTCAGTTACGTTCAGAAAGTATCGACTGCTCGCCGAGGGTCAGACAAGATCCCAGTGCCTAGCCTAGCCCAGAAATAACGGCATCCCCGACTCAGCCCCAACATTTGGTGACCGGGGGCCTGAATTGCGGACAACCTTAAATTGTGGTGTTCTTGTAAATTTTCAGTGATTTTGTCTTTAATTCCAGCAAGTGGACCTGAAATTCTATACATCGATCAAAGCCCACTACTGGATGGGAACATACCTTGTCCAACCTATAAATCATTCAATTTTGTTCCTGACCGCTTGCCTGCTGATCGTAAATTCAAATCTGAACTAAAAGATCTTCACAACTGGTTATGTACTGAACTAAAAGCCCATCTCAGTGAGTAAAGTATGTCATTAATGTATTACTACATGGAATTTAGATGCATCGAAACTCCATCACTGAGGTTAGGAGTTAGACGCCTTATATAATTGTTGTATTGTCGTAGGTTGTATTCTTAACGGAAACAGGTAAGTGGCATTGTATTTACACTGAGACAATTTCTAATTGTTTTACTAATTGTTTTAAGTTTTAGCCTATCCCGTCCTTGTTGACAATCTGGAAGTAGAAACTGATGCTGAATTGGATATTGCTGTGGTGGACGATGGCGAGCACAACAAATTACAAAACACAAAAGTAAGTTATCAATGGACACTATGAAACACTGCAATCTCAAAGAAATATTGAGATCAGGCTCACAAAACAGCCAGATTTGCTCTAAACTAAAGAAGTCGATCAGCATACCGTTAGCAAGTCGTTTATTGTGACAAGAGAAGGAGATATTGTAGGTGAAGGATTCGGTGTATCAGAATTGCAAGGTGCTTCTCGATACTTATTGAATGGATCATTTCGTGCATACAAAGTATTTTCCGTTTGCTCGTCATCGTCCACCACAGCAATATTCAATTCAGCATCAGTTTCCACTTCCAGATTTTCAATAAGGACGGGATGGGCTAAAACTTAAAACAATTAGTAAAACAATTAGAAACGTTGTCTCAGTGCAAATACAATGCCACTTACCTATTTCCGTTAAGAATACAACCTACGACAATACAACAATTATATAAGGCGTCTAACTCCTAACCTCAGTGATGGAGTTTCGATGCATCTAAATTCCATGTAGTAACACATTAATGACATACTTTACTCACTGAGATGGGCTTTTAGTTCAGTATATAACCATTTGGGAAGATCTTTTAGTTCAGATTTGAATTTACGATCAGCAGGCAAGCGGTCAGGAACAAAATTGAATGATTTATAGGTTGGATCAAGGTATGTTCCCATCCAGTGGTGAGCTTTGATCGATGTATAGAATTTCAGGTCCACTTGCTGGAATTAAAGACAAAATCACTGAAAATTTACAAGAACACCATAATTTAAGGTTGTCCGCAATTCAGGCCCCCGGTCTCCAAATTTTGGGGCTGAGTCGGGGATGCCGCTATTTCTGGGCTAGCTAGCACTGGAATCTTGTCTGACCCTCGGCGCACAGTCGATACTTTCTGAACGTAACTGAAACCTTGCCGAGAATTGATTCAAAACTGAAGAAGCTTACACTGGAAAGATTTTGCTTCAAAATCCCTATAGCTGCCAGATCACTGTGTGCTGATCTGCAAAGATCCATAAGTAAGTAATAGGAGATAACCGGATACTGCAGGGAGGGCTGCTGCGAAGATTCAAGTTTATCGAATATAGCAGATAAGCTCTTGAAGAAGTCGCAGACAGCTTGGTTGAGAGACCGATTTACCTAAAGAAAAGAAACTATGGGTTCACCATACACAGAAGAGTTCCTTCAATGTTAGAAAATGTGCACAGTAAAGAAGCCAAAATATATTACACACACATTTTACTTAATTTGACATACTTAGCAGCATTACCGGAATATGTTTAGTTATTTCAATTTTTAGACTATACGTATGTACGTATATGTACATATCTATGG
This sequence comes from Trissonchulus latispiculum, assembly GCA_030248195.1. Lineage (NCBI taxonomy): Eukaryota > Metazoa > Nematoda > Enoplea > Enoplida > Ironidae > Trissonchulus > Trissonchulus latispiculum. Next base: position 17,458 of record JASAND010018650.1, read on the forward strand.
AACCGGCACTTACAGCATTTAGCAAATGAACACAACCCCGAGTGGATAAAACGACCGCAAGCTGATCATAGCTTTTAGAAATTGATTCTGCACGATTATACAGAGACCGCCACGGCCTTGTAGCACCACCTTGCTGCAGAGTCATGGGTATTAACTGTTCTTGTATATCTATAAAAAGAAAATAAGTACATATGAAAAGCATGCAACAACATATTATATATTCATATAACAAAGTTCAATTCCCATCATTAGAATTAGTACAGACAGTTGATATTACACTATAATTATAGCTTTTAATACAGATCACTGAATCTAAAATGGAAAATTAAAGTAGAATTTAACAATTCTTTACCCGTAGCATGGTTGCAGTAGCTGATGAGAGCCGCTGCAGCAGTATCGTAATCTTATAGCAAATCCGACTGCTTAGTGATGACTGCAAAAGAATGGCTAACTGGCGTATGCAGTATGAAACAAATCGTTTAACTCCGTTTAACTGTTTTCAGAAAATAGAAAATGCCTAAAAAACACCCGACTTACGCATGTGTTTGAAATACTCTTTGCACTCTTGTTAAAAACCCACACTCTTGGTACATCTGTTTAAAATTAAAACCAAATTAAAACCATACTCTTGGTACTTAAGTCAGCCCAATAATCTCTCACCTACGCAAGGCAGCGGTTTTGAAAGAACAGATACATTCACATAATCTCATTACCTGTGGCAGAAACAATCAAAGCGAATTCCTGAAGCAAAGGCAGCTCGAACGTTGCTGCCACAATCAGTAATCATCAATATGATCAATAATCAATCAATATAATTTGATCAAGATCGATATTATACTGGGAGCAAATGGCTTTGGTTTCGGCATACATGTTTGCACCAGTATGCGCATCAATGCCAAAATTCCGAACACCCAGAGATACAGAGTTTAGCTCAGTACCCTGCAAATATATAATTATATAAGTAAGTTAAGTTAAAAACGCGAATATCCGGATATTGAAGAAATATCCTGTGTCCATCACGACCATACGTATATAACTATACGAACATATGTACGCATAGTTATCTACGTATACGCAGGGTATTTTTACAGGGGGGGGGCGCCCCCCCGAAATTGACATTCCCCCCGAAAATGCCTTCCCCTCAGAAATCGCTCCCTCCAGGGATTTTTGCTTCCCCACCGGAATTTTATGAGGGCCCAAGTTTTTGCCAAAAATAAGCAAATTTTCAAAAATGTTCCGGCTTCGCCGGAGAATTTTTTCGTAAAAATGGGGTAAAAAATGGGGTAATTAGTTTAAATCCTGGCATTTTTGGGACCTTTTAGTGTCTCTGCGTGCAAAATACGCCAAAAAATACCAATTTTTAGCTCATTTTTACAAACAATCTTCCCCCCCCCCGAAAATTTTCCTGCCCCCCGGGCCCGGGAGGGCCCCCTTGGGAGAGCCCCCCAAAAATACCTAAAAATACCCTGATACGTAAGAAAGTTTGACAAACACTACGGCTAAAAAGTCATAGCGCGGGGCAGCCAACACTGCCACCTAAGCCAAAAAAACAGCAGCCTAAAGTTTAAAACGGTTTTATGTCTGTGCATGAGTAGAAAATAAAGGGAAAGCATAAAATCCAATCCAAATAATCAACTAGACATGAACAGCTATCATAAAAATCTATATACTTATATTGGTGCAAACCTCTATATACGTAGCATTGATATCCAAATAAGCACGTTTCGTGTGGTTATCCGTCGTCAAATCGACAGTCAGGGATATTTGGTTATTTTGAATCGGTCTGGCATCCTTAATGGTCTGCTGAGCAGCTTGAGCAGCAGCAGCCCAAAGTTTAACATCTTCTCGAACTGCTTGACGATCGACCAGCGCAGACTGCACGTTAAAACTACCGTGGGCGGCTCCGAGCTCGACAAACTTCTGACAGACACTGACAAAACCACTGTTTTCCACTGATCGGAAGGAATGATTGCCTAAAAATAAAAACAAATTAATTTTTGGAATGCTACATTTGGGCATTGCTACATTTCGGCAATGCCTTTTGCTTTTGCTTGTTCGACTTTTGTACGTATGAAGGTAAATGTTTGCTTAAAAGTTGCTTTTGCAAAACACGTTACTAGTGAACATAATGCACTAAAAACTCGGAGCACAACTCTAGTATTCCGTAAACACAAGCACAAACGACAATTACCTGCTAGCCTATTTTCGCTGAAGAACGCCAAAAAATATAAGATAGAAAAATATTGAATCCGCCACATAAACCAATCCACAGCACCCATGCTTTAAACAAATGTATGCAGCTAAATGAATTGTAGAAAAACGCACGTGCAATCTGCTGCAGAAGCTGATTTGCATAAATCTCTCAGAGTTTGCTACAACTTAGCAAGCAAGTTCGTGAAAATCCTTACCTTCGATCACGAATGAAGATAGAACTCGTTCAACGGCCTTTGATTCTCCAACCGACAGCTTAAGTCCTGGTCGGAACGTTTCTGACAAAGTTCTTTGGGACAAATTCGCTTTGCAGTCTTTAAGATGGCTATCAAGGCCTCTCGTTCCATTGTTGACACTTGACACCCATAGAGTTGTGGGTCCGAAAAACTGCTTACATCAAATTCAAGCAAAGAAAAACAATTCAAAACAGAAGAACTTTTTGCAGCATCATTTTTTGGAAACTGAAATCTCTTTGTATCGCAACTTTCTTGCGATTTCAACTGTAATTCAGCAAAAATTCGCTTAAATGTGATAAAACACAAAAACTGAAAACAGCGAAAAGTTGTGGTGAAAAATAGTTATAGCTACTCGGGAAAATAGAAGTTTTGCGAAACTTTTCTGATTTTTTCAAATTTTTTCAGCAAATTTTTGAAAATTTTGAGGGTGGGGGTCTGGTAAATTTGAATGGAGCAGGTCTTGAATATTTGGGTGGGTGGGGTTTGAAATTTAGCAAATTGGGGTGGGGTCAGCCTCCAAAATTCCGAGGGTAGGCTTGGGACTTGTCCATTTGGGGCGAGGCCACCGCCCCCAGGTGCTCCTATGAGCCGACACACCCTTAAAAATGGTTGGCTACTATTCCAAATCGGTTTCTGAGCGACCCCACCACCCGTGTTTTAAATTAGAATGACAAAAACTGACGCTAATTTTCAAAACTGCTAATTTTAAAAGAGCTGTAATTACTCTGTCCCAAATTGACTTAACCTGCCCCCCAATCTTTGAGCCGTAAGCCATACTTAGTAAATTCGACCAATTTAGTATTGGCTGAAATTGTGCAATTCTCTCTGACTTCTTTGTCCGCTCTCATTTCTTGTCCTTAACATAAAACACCTACATTTCTTTCGCTTAACTCTACACAAATTTAGACAAACGCAAACAAGAACCCCGTACAAACGATGTTTCCTGAAGCCAAGCGATAGCTAGCTTTATGATTTGTATGTTGTAATTTGTTTGTTGGTAATATTTATTAAGTCAAATTAAAGTATTTTATTAAGCATCTGCTTAGTCCCAGATAATCCCACCATCCCATATGTGATGAGATTTCAATACCATCCCATCCCATCGTCAACACTGTTGAAGGGTATAGGGTGCCGGTGCTCATCGCCGGTTTCATTGCCCTTGAACCAGGAGTGTCACCTCGGATGACGACTGCAACTGTGGAGGAGGGGCTAGCTCCTCAAGGCTGATGCCCTACACAGTCTCCTGTTACCTTCCCACATTTGTGGTTCCCATTTACCGACCAATTAAGGATGGATAATTGGGTTCATCTTGAGATTAACTTAAGATTAACTGGAGATTATCTCGACACAGCATTTGTAATGAAGTGGGTAAGATTAGATTCCAATTTCTTTCCAATAGAATTCCGTTCCGTTTCGGTCTAACAAGATACTAGCTCTGGGTGACAGCCACTTCAAAGCACGGAAGGTCGGAACATTTATCCGGAAGATAAACTTAGGCACCGGATTCTCAGGTGGTGTGTCCAAAACTGAGAATTCCTTGCGGCCAACTTGGATTGGGGTCTTGATCGTGAGTCCGTTTGATAGGGATAGAGCTTCCGCTGATCTCTTTAGCAAGCGGGGTCGACACTTGCTTTCCAGGGGATGAATCGGTTCAGTAACAATGAACTCTGCTGGACAATCAAGATCCCGAATCGGTGATGAGGTCTTTGTAGGGCCCAAGTGGTCAGATTAAATCACTTACCTGTTCAGGGGTCGAATCCGGCTCCAATGTCCTGATCAGGATTAAATGCCTTAGTTCAAGGGACTGACTACAAGGCACTGCAGTTTATTAATTATAGTGATAATGATAACAACAGAGTAATAATTATAATGCGTACAGCGGTCAAACAAGCTATGAACAGGACAACGTGCAAGGTAAACAGTAAACAATGACACAATTCAGATAATGTAGGCAAACAAATTACAGTTTGCCAGAGTTGTCAGTACTCAATTTACCCAATTAATAGTTATTGATAGGGGCGAGGTTTTGTCTCGTTAACTCAGTTCAGCTACTTCTTTCTTTCTTCCTCTTGTGGTCAACTAACTAACTATTAAACCTATCACTATACTCTACAGTGCGGTCCCTACATGCTTGTGCTCGTGCTTTGACTCTTTGTCCGTCCTCCTTACCAAGGACAATACAAACCAATAATAATAAGATCTACACAAGTTAAATTAACTAAATTAAGGAGGTTAGTAGTACAAGTTCCGGTCTTTGGGTGAGCCTGAAATGCCAATAACAATAGCACTTTTGGATGCTGTTCGGTCACCTGGGGGGACAATACAAGGGTCGGTCCGGTTTGGGAGTTTCCTAGTAATGGTTATGGGGATAGTACAGATTTGATTTTAATCTCCTCTTTGAGTCTTCTATTCTGGTCACTGCTATCAATCAATGTAATTTAGGCAAGAGAGGTGGGGATAACAACCCCGATTTCCATAACGAAAGATGAGATGGTAAAGATCATTTTGAAATGTACATAGCAAGGTTCAATTTGGGTATGAAAGTCTGAAGTTCACGACTGGTTTTAGGTCCCACGGATGATTCGGCGCACTTCCAAATTGTCTCTGCCTTTAGCAACTAAATCAAGCTTCGATGACTTAGATTAAAGTATGTACCTATTATCAATAATGACTCGGTCTGATTCCAAGAGCACTGATTCCAACTAATTCGCACTGAATTCCTGAATACGCAATTAACTACTGACAATCCTTAATCAATTGATCAGAGGCAGATTTGACTGGTTCCGGCAGGATCTATCCTTCGTCCTCACCTATAGGTACGGGATTCAAACCCAGCAACCATTACTCACATTTTTGGCTTTCTGAACGTGAATTAGGCTTGTAAAACTCGAAACTGTTATGAAAACTTGAGATTTAGGTGGATTATCACGAGTTCTGAATGATTTTAGCAAGATCATAACCCTTGAAATTGGTTTTAAACAAAATACTGGTTTTAGGGCAATTTCTTGCATTCCTGTGCAAGAAATTGTAACTACAACGTGAAATTGTGACTTCAGCTTAATTTCGCTTTGTACAGTCTGCTTCTGTACGATTAAAACCTATTACACGAAATTGATACCATTTTGGGCCCTTTAAAAGCAGATAGGCACCCATTCACTCAGTTAACATGAGAAACATTAATTCGGTTAAAGTGATCAAATCTAGGACCGTTGTTTTTCCGAGTCCTAGCAAGGAGGGTGACAACTTCCTGTCTTCAACACGTATTAACTATATTATTAGAAAATGGTTAGCACGCGAGTTTGGTGAAGACACACAATATTCGAATGCAGAACTTTTGATTTCACGGTTCTAGATAAGGAAGGTAACAACTTCCTGCTTTTAGCACGCGTTAACAAATTAGAAGAGAGTTAACATACAGTCTTAACGAAAACACCATGATTTAACGTAGAACCTCTGTTTTTACTAGGTTCAACCGAGGGAAGGTAACAACTCCCCTATTTCGGCAATTATTGAACATTGAAAACTGGTTGGATTCATAAAACTGGTAATTTTGCATTTATCAGAAGATGGTTCTAGTAGTTATCCAAAGCACTTACGTAACTAAATGTTGTTTTGCTTATTTCAGGTATACTATCGGTCATCGCTTAATATTAACAAGAGTACATAATAATAGGAGTATGCCACTAGGCAAGCTCTATGTTATCGGAGCAAAAACTATGCTCTGCACGCTAACGGCCCACCCCCCCCCCCGCAAATCAGACCCTAGTGACCCCCCCGCAAATCAGTACCTGGTCGAAACGGGGGTCCGCTCCCTCGCTCTATGTTTATGTGCTTAAGCTCGAAAACACAAGCAGTGCGTGCGCGAATTTTGTGCCTGCTTGGAGCTTTAGAACACAAACATAGCGCACGAAATTCTTTGAAGTGATGGGTCTAATTTGCGGGGGGGGGTCAGCCGTTAGCGTGCAGAGCATAGTTTTTGCTCTGATAACATAGAGTATGCCTAGTGGCATACTCTTAGTATTATGTACTCTTGATATTAATTAATATTGCTAGATTGCTGAAACCTATTACTGCCATTTGTGGATAAATATCGTGGACTGGGTTTGTATTAGTCACCAAATGAGTAAGGTTGATTTTTCAACCTTGCTAGTCTTAGACCGTGGTTGTGGTCATTATTATAAATGAAACATGAATCAGACGTAACTAATTTGACTAAAAATGACAATAACGGCATGTACTGACATTAGAAACAAAGACACAGCGAATATAACTAAAAACTACATTCACTACAGCCTTTTACGTAATGTTAATATGTCTTTTGGACAAGAATTCTGAAAATGATGATTTTAAACAGAAATAGCGTTAGTTTGGCAATGAGACCGACCATTTGAGGATTCCCTTTCTTGCGATTCGTCCGCACTCTTGGCAAAGTGTGGCCTACGCGGACGAATCGAGGACATCCTGATTCAGACTAATAAGGACCTAATACGGGGTCCCCGTGACCCTAGACCCTATAGTCCTAACCTCATTTGCATATTTACTAAACTAAACCTAAACCCAGATTTCCTACGTAACCAGGTACTCATAAACTTCCAGACGTGCATACAAGGTTTGTAAACTAAAACTATGTTACTTATTACTTATTACTATAGGAATCCTAGTATAATTTTAGTACTTCATACAGACCATGCGCACAGATAGTCATTAAACATTTGGACGGTCACTTGCTCGATTGCGACTAAAATTGCATCACATGAACTGCGGCATTCACACATACATCCTGAGCGAACTAATACTGAACTACGTAATCACATTTGCTGACTAGCAATATTTGTGCAACATCTGTACAATACTTAAGCTACGGAATAGGCAAACATTTAGACTTCATTCATTCGAAATAACTTAAACACTTAAACTTCATTCATACAACAATTAGACTAGAATGCACTCATGCCAACAGAAATACAATCATTCATACAAATCACACATATACCTCATTCCTTCTTATGGTCTGAGTCTCGATCACTCCAGCGGTGCTCGCAACCTTCGTCGAACAGAAGGAGTTTCCGCGAGTCACAGTACAAATAATCATACAATTTCGAATACAATGCCATCCTTGCAATCACATGCATACACACACGGAATCATACAATTTCTTAACTGATTACTGCCTAACTAATCCTAACTATAAACAAAATATAGGTTTAACAAGATTCTACTCTAATTATACTAACTATTCTGATTTCTTAGTTATTAATTTAAATACACATTAATAATATTGACTGCTAATTTAAGGAAATTTTGTGGAGATTTAGATGTGAGTTTGAGATTTCTAAAACCCGACCTGTAGCGCAGAATTTTGGGAGAACTGTGTAATATTTTGTGAGAAAACTTTGGAGTTACGAAAGCCGCGTGAGTAATGATTGCTAAGCAATCATTACTAAAGAAAACTACAAACAAACAACAGTTAATTTAATTACTGGGGAAGCCGGTCATTCCCCGTGAAACGCTTGATTATTAGTTATTTTAAAATAACGGACTAAAGATTACTGATTATTTTTAGAAACTCGGTTATAAACTTCGTTTCGTATTTTAAATGACCTAATAATTTTCTAATACCGACTTACGACAAACAGACATGATTACAAACAGTGAATTTTGAGGCTTAAGGTGGTGATTCCTTTTGCGCACATATTGTTGGTTGGCGGCGTAAATCAAGATGAAATTTGACGAAACTTTCCGAAATAAGTTCTTTTAGCGTTTTAACACCCTCCGCGCAATCCCGATTCAAAAATTTGAGGTTTCCGGTCTGGGCGGTTTTTCCCAATTTCTGAAAGTTCGGCAGGCGCTATACAGCTATGACTATATTCATTCGAAAGATCTCATTGAGCTTCATATTTTTGCTTTTCTAGCAAAAAGCTAGCAAGTTTCTAGCTTTTGTCTACCGTGAGATATAGCCGATTTTCTTGTTTTAGCGTCGAAAACTTGTCATTTTTGCAGAAATCAAATAATCCAAAATTTCTTGAACTACGCAAGCGGTAAAACCAAACTAAGGGCGTCGATTTGAAGGTCTCACAGGGACAAATTATCCGAAAGCATGATTGTCTTCCATCTGCTATGCTGTAGGCTGCTATCATAAAAAATGTAGTTTTTACAAAAACACGACCAATTTTTCTTCCAAAGATTGTGGAGCATTCACCATGCTAGATGGAGGGCTGCTACTGAACAAATGTGTTCTGCACAAATATACCCAGGGACGATTTTTTGGTTGCTGCTTTCTAGCTAAAGTAATCGCTTGACAAATTTGGAAAAAGTAGGCAAAATACAGGGTACGCACATTTCAGCTTATTTCTCCATAACGAAGAGTGATTTCACAATAAATAAAAAATCGTCCCCAGCTACTTGATGGAGGTATCGAATGATATAACCGATGTCTCGCGAAAAAATTTACTTGAGTCTGCAAAAATTCTGGAAAATTATACTTCTTCTAAAATGTGTTGAAAATATTTTTAGAATTAGAAATATATTAGAATATAGAAATGATAAAATAATAAGAATATGGTTTTAAATTAAGAGAACTAAAAAGTGGCTCAAAGGCCCACGCATGCTAGAGAAATTAAAATGTGGCCTCAGGCCCAAAACGTTGAAAAAAGTTGGGGCTCACTGGCTCGAAAAAGTGTGTAAAAATTGGCCCATTGGCCTCATTAAAATGTAGAAAAATTGACCCGAAGCCCCCAAAAAACATCACACAATAAAAATGGCCAAAAGGCCTCAATACACAAAAAATGGCCAAAATGGCCTTTGACTTCCTAGAATTTTTCTCTCAATTCCTGGCCAGGCATAACAAGTCTATGTGGCCCTAACTTGTAAGTGTTCGCGGTAGAAAACTTAATCTCTTTTCTGGCCCGAAGGCCAGAAAAGTCCTATTCTTTCTTCCTAACCAGGGGAGGTGCGTTTGAATTCCCCATGCAATAACAATTGCACTGGAGAGCGCACCGAATGGGAGGGGGAAAGCAACCGCTCTCGGTTGCACTCAAGCGAACACTGACTAGAACTGAAAATTTTGGGAGCGAGCTGACAGTTTTGCTGACAGCTCGGTGACAGGTCATTAGCGGGTTCGGGGGCAGACTTTTGCTTTGATTTTAAGGCAAAGCTTCTAGAAGGTTCTAGAACTTTCTAGAAGCTTGCCACCTTTTTCACTTGGGGCGCAGCGGCGGGCTGAGCCAGCTGCCCACTGAGGGTCAAAATTAATGAGATTTTAAAATTATTGCCCTCCAACTGACCCTTTTTGATAATTTCGGGTCCTGAATTTTAGCAACATTTTGCAAAACTTTAACACATAAACGCAACCAAAGGGACAAGTTTATGAAATTTTAGAACTTTAACCAATTACTGCACGAATTGCATAATTTTCAAGAAGTTATAAAATGCATAATTACATAATATATACCTACGTACGTCGTCCTAGCTACTTTTTATTATGATGTTATTATTAATAAAGGGCAACGGCCCCCCTTTCTGTCATGACTTATGCCGAAACTACGTTAAATTTCATTTCCCTTCTTGTTGGCTTTGTCTTCGGCCAAAAGTTCAATGGGAAGACAACTGTTGGGCCCTAGAAGAAAGAGGCCCAACAGAATGGAGAAAAGAAAAGAGGAAAGAAAAGGTTTGACTTAAGTCAAACCAAAAAACCAAAACAAAAACCTTTTTAGAACACTCCTTTTTGGAGTGTTAAGATTACGAAACAAAAAACGTAATATTGTTAAAAACATTTTTACTTATAACTTTCTTAATTTTGGGAGTTGAAAAGTCTGGTTTGGATTTTTGGAATCAGCATTAAATTCCCTTCCATATGAGCCCAAGTCATGTTTCGGACCAAAATCACGAAATTTAACTAAATATTAGTTAATTAACACTAATTATCACTGATTAAGCCTATCTAACTACGTACTTAGCTATTTAATGCCTATAATTAACACTAATTATCACTAATTAAGCCTATCTAACTACGTAATTAGCTATTTAATGCCTAGAATTGAACCATCTTCCAATATTTGTTATTTTTAGTGCAATTCTTCGTTTTATGGGCAATTTTACGACTCAGTTTTGACCTGTTAGATGCATGAACTTCAAATTGTAGGTTGATGATTTCCTGCTTTTTCTTATTCAGTCGATAACAAGTGTACCAAGGGGTGAAAAAAGGCCATCCTTGACTCAGGTTATGAGTGACAACTCGTTAATGTACTTAAGATTAGCAGATATATAAACATTTATCTTCGTGTGGAGTGACAACTCACTAAATTCCTTGAGATTAACCAAAATACTGCCACTTAAAGTCGAATGGAGTGACAACTCCGGTCATCAGGAGGGTAGGTGACCGAACTTAACCTTCCTTTTACACCTTCTGGGCTAATACTGTTAGATAGTTAGATAGGTGATTAAACATTATTTAACCTTAATTAAGCTTAAAATCCTAATTAGGACTAAAATGTCCGCCTTAATCGAGTGCAAACCTTGAGCCCTATTTAAGAATTTTCCTTAATTTTGAGTACTAGACAACTCTGGCTCGGCAAATATAAAACAGTTTATACAATTGATGCTTGGACAGCATTTAATAGCTACATTCCATATTGGTGATGCTAGATCTTCTTCACAAATCCATGGCATAAGAGTTCTTCTTCACTGATTTACCAATTTTGACCATTTTTCAACCATTTTAACAAATTTTAACCTCAGGTTTTACTAATTCCATTACACATTGCACTAACTAAAGCTACAGATAATCGTGAGCTCGAGATAGTCTCCTACTGCTGAATTTGAATCCTACACCTGTGTAATGCTAGTAGAGAGGCAACATGCTACTAAGCACTACGGCGTGGGTACTGCTCACAAGGTAACGGCAGACCCGGAGGAGATGTTGTTCTAGTTAACCTGTTGCAACAATCTCGCCTAACTATTGGAACAACGAGTGAAACCTAACGAAGCTTGGACAGACAAATACGTCTACTTTCATGAGTCGGAATCGTATTAGTCAGAATTTCATTAAGTCAGAATTTCATTAGCTAGACTTTTATTAGACAGAATTTGAATTTTGAAATAATATAAGTTGAACTTTCCTTTGCTAGAATTTCGTAAGTCAGAATTTCATTAGTCAGAATTTCGTTTGTCAGAATTTTGCAAAAAAGCAATCTTCTTCAATGACTTTAAGTTTGTCAATTTAGAGTATATGCGCTGTCACGGTGCAAATCTTCCCCCGTGCAAATCTTCCCCCCGGAAGTTTTGCACCGGCGCAAAACTTCCCCCCGGACGTTTTGCACCGGTGCAAATCTTCCCCCCGGAAATTTTGCACCGGCGCAAAACTTCCCCCAGGGGAAGATTTGCACCAGCTGCCAGACTGACCGTGAAGTTAGCAACACATGATTCAAAAGTTTTGGGAACTATTTAAGATTAATTCTAACAATTCTACATTTTATTTTTCGCCAGTCACTGTTTTTATAGATGAAGTAATAGTTCAATTCGTCGTCAAACCTGTCGTTTTGGCAGTCTTAATTAATTCAATTGAATTGTAATATTACTTAGCTAAAATTGTGTCGAATTATGAATTAAATTCAACAAATACAATAAGCCGAAATAACCTGTATCTTGCATTTGAGTTTTACAACGTTCAATGACTGAAACCTGGCTAGGATCAATTGAACATTATCCTCGTCTGCCCCTTTGGGGGGGATAAACTTCATTTGGGTACACTTGTATTCATACATTCCTGGACGTGTTTGCTTTATCATGCATCCAAATTTATGTTTCAATTCAGCTTTTCGTTAGCTTATATCTTTTGTAAGATGAAGTTGTTAGATTGTGCTATCGAAAAGCTAATCTCAGATTAGTGTTCAACACTTCTGACACCCCCTGGAACCAACATTTGAGCAAAAATGGTGACAAACTTTTTGGATCTCGTTTGTCTGCCCTGAAAATCAAGAATTTAATCTTTTAAATTTTTAAAAGATTGATTGAAAGTGCGCACAATTCTCATTCGCATTTTCACCAAATTTTAAGATAATGAATCAATAATAGACAGATTAAAACTTAAAATTGATTAAAATAGTAATAAATTTTGAATTTACCTTGAATTTGCCTTTATTTCTAGACGTCTTCAAGTTTCGGGGGGTGGGGGTGATAAAGTGCAATTAGGGCTTTGGGGGGATAAAGTTTAATCCTAGTTCTTCATTTTTCTTGCTTTCTTAACCAATTATAGTTGCTATTTTACTTGCTATGTAAGAATCTAAACTTTGCTTGGTTTCGTTTTTTGTGTATTTTGTTTGAAGGCGATCTCAAGTATGGATATCTAAATTCTAAAGGCCTTCTCAAAAGAGCATGGAGGAGTTTATGGAGTTAAGTGCAACTGGATTTTGAAGTAAAGAGCAAAAGAGGATAAATCCTAGTTTTGAGTTACAAGAGTTGCTCAAGTTAAAATAGTTAAAACTTCAATGTTAATTTTAGCTCAACCATTGTTTGATTGGCATTGATAAATTCATAGTTCATACTACTATGTCTTGAATAACTTAGATCGAACAACCAGTATTTACTATATATGTATCATACGATAACAAGAGCAGTTGATCAAGTCACTTAATTCATAGATTTTATACACTACGCATACAGATAAATGAAAGTAAATTTACAAATAACGCTAAAAAAGAAACTTTCATTCATGGTGTTACAACAAACTACAAAGCACTGGGCAATTTTAATCAATTAATTTTATTTATTGCAAAATCTGTGAATTGTGATAGCTATTCCGGTTTTTCTTGTGCTAGCTTAGCTTACCATACCAGTCGAAAAATCCATTTGCCCTCAAATGTGAAAGCTAAAGTTTAAAGAAGCATCATCGCGTTTTCCAAGTTATGTTTCGATTAAGCTGCATTTTAAAATTTCGAAACTATAAGCCATAGCTTAGCTAAGATCTCAGTTGTTCTTATTATTGTTAATGACTATGAAATTCTGCCGGTGCAAATCTTCCCCCCCGGGGGAAGATTTGCACCGGTGCAAAACTTCCGGGGGGAAGTTTTGCACGGGGGGAAGATTTGCACCGTGACAGCGCAACCTTTCAGAGGATTTCTGATGCCTTCATACGGTTTAAGAGATGAGAGAGAAAATGAATTTTCAGAGTCAAAAACTGTTCAAAAGTCAAATCAAAGATTGCTGAACTTTGACAGCTTCAACAGCGCAGGTCAGTGGCTCAGGTATGGCCTGCATTAGCTGTAGTCCTATTCAACGTGTGTTGCGCCCAACGGAAGCTTCCTGCATCAACTCTGCGTGATCACTACTCACTAGCATGAGAAAAAATGAGAAATATTTGAAATGTCAACAGGGCTGTTTTAAGCACGGTTTTCTCTGAACACATGGAAGCAATCGGAAAGCTGCACACGCATTTATTTTTGAGACAATTGCCAATTACCATTTTTCAGGGTTTGCGTTTATGGAGAATGCTTTATGCTCCTTATGGAGAAATGAACGGCCATACATAGGCATAGGGAAAACACACATTTTCGGATTTTGACTGGGACTTCTTTAGGGCTAGATTTCTGGAAAGTGGAAAGCTAGATTTTTTGGCTAGAACTTTATGTCACGAACGTGGCGACCCGTTATGGGTCAAACTCAAAAAATCAAACGAAATTGGCTGCATCAGCAAAATTTACACTATTTCAAAATATAAAGCTTGTTTGTTCATGAAACCAATTCTGAAAAAATAGTAGTTGAGACGACATATTTTCTAACTGGTCGCTTTTATGAATTCTGCACCAAATGAAAGGAATATATATATTATATATATATCGTGAACAGAAGAATGCGATGGCAGCAAGTGGTGCAGTAATCGGCATTTTTAAAATAACCGTAGAGCAAGGCATATAAGCTGCCTTCATTTGAAAGTACTTGAAAGAAAGTAGTAAGAACTTTCGGGTAAAATCGTAACAGAGATGGAAACCACGCGGGAACAGCGTGTGACACATATAGCTCAGCCCTAATTTCCTTTTCGTGTTCTCTATATCCGCAAGCCAAAACTTCATAATTAAGGACTCTCCAAAAGACGTAAATCCACAACACCTTTTAACAGATTTCGCGACAACTTCGCAACATGTCGCACAACATCGCGTAAATTACGCGACTTTTCGCGAAGAGAAAAATTTGAGCCAAAGCTACAATTTAAAATTTACCCAGAATTTTGGTAGATATGGAGAAAACCCCCTCAAAGTAGCTAACAAAAACCTTAGCTAGCGAACTTCGCGAAGTATTTCGCGAAGTTCGCTAGGAGTTTTCACGAAGTGGAAGAAATTTCGCGAAATGCATATCGTCAAAAATCTTCGAATGTCGCAAAGCTTTCGCGAATTTCGCGTGCGCTCGCGACATTTCGCTAGATATGGGACTTCGCTTCAAACGCGCTTTGAAATGAGCTGTACTGTATTTTGCATCAGCTATTCATACCTTTACACCAATGTTCAATCGGCACGCAACGTAAATGAAATGAAGCTAAGATGATTAACGTTCTTTAAAAACGCGTTAATTTGACGCTAACTGCGCTTATAGCATTTATAACTGTGAGAAGCGATTTTCGTAATTTTACACAGTCGAAATTAAAAATACGCACTCGAAAAAATACGCAAAACTTACGCAGGTCCGATTTTCAAAAAAAAATCCCTGGGCTTCCCCCCCCCCCCCACACTTTCCTCCTCCCCTTTGTTTGGCCTAGAGAAACCAAGAATAGGTGTGGGTGCATAGTTTCCTTAGGGGGTGGGGGTATCCCCCCAACATGTTCGACCAAATTTACTCCCCCCCCCAGATTTTTGGACTATCCCTCCCCCAATTTTGGCTACCCCCCCCCCCCCCCCGAACTCCCCCCAATGATTTTTGGACCCAAAAAGTTAGTTAAATTTGATAGAAAAATGGTCATTTTTTGAAAAATTTTTCTAAAATTTTGACCTAAAATACCTTTAAAACCTTGCAAAAACTCCTACAACGTTAAGAACAAGCCTTATTTTGATAAAAGAAGGGCTAAATTACTGAAAATTTTGCATTTTTTGGCCATTTTTCGAAATTCTGAGATCCGAATTCTGGGGGCGGGGGTTGGGGAGGTACCCCCATCACATTTCGGAGGTCGGCCAAGATTTACCCCCCCCCCACCCCAGACCCAAAGTTCCAGGGAAACTATGTGTGTGGGTGGCTGGGCAAAATAATGGGGGTGAGATGACCTTTGGCCAAATATCTGGGGCATAGGTGTAACGGGGATTTGGGTTGGGGGGGGCCCCCTCCCCCGGAATTTGTGGGGGGGCACCCTTGTTATACCCCCCCACAAACCCCCCCCCCCACGACCACCCCAAACCTCCCCAAAAAAAATTTTTCTATTTTTATGTCAAAAATCGCATTTTCAGCCATTGCTAATGCCAAAAACCTTTCAATTATGAAGTAATTTTGACATTAGACAGGGGTTTTAAACTCGAAAACTTGATAGCCAACATGTTTCTAAGTCTAAAATAAGGTTAATATTGAGCCAGAAAGGCCATAAAAGCGTTAAAAACGTGTATTTCTCGCAATAATAAACACTTTAAGCCAGAAATTTGGAATTTTTTGAAAAATTTTGCAGAATTTACCCAAGAAATACCAAATTTTTGGCCAATTTTTCGCGCCGTGCCCCCCCCCAGTTGGGGGGGGGGGGGGCCGGGGGCCCCCAAAAATTTTTTGGGGGGGGGGTTTGTAAAAATGGCTGGGGGGGTTACCCCCCCCCCCCCCCAATTACACCTATGATCCGGGGGAGGGTAGCTGAAATTTGTCGTTTTGGAGGTGCCTCTCCGAAGTCACAAATCGCATTGACCTTTGGATTTTGGAACATAGGTGTGGCTGGGCAAAAAATCTGGGGGGGGGGGGGGTTTCCCGACGGAGGGTGGGGGACCCTCCTTAAATTTTCGATTTTATGCCATTTTTGGCCACTTTTTGCCCAAAAATGGGTGGGGGGTCGCCAAAATTTGTCATTATGGTGGGGGGATCAGGATCAACCCCCCTCCCCTAAAACATCTATGCTTTGGAAAACTCTGGCATCAGGAAATATATAACTTTTAATGGTATTGGGGAATTCGACGGTGGTGGCCATAGTTTCCCTGGAACTTTGGGTCTGGGGGGGGTAAATCTTGGCTGACCTCCAAAATGTGATGGGGGGTACCCCCCCAACCCTCCCCCAGAATTCGGACCTCAGAAATTTCGAAAAATGGCCAAAAAATGCAAAATTTTCTGTAATTTAGCCCTTTTTTCATCAAAATAAGGCTTGTTCTTAACGTTTTAGGTGTTTTTGCACCGTTTTAAAGCGATTTTAGGTCAAAATTTTAGAAAAATTTTTCAAAAAATGACCATTTTTCGACCAAATTTAGCTAACTTTTTGGGTCCAAAAATCGTTGGGGGGGGTTCGGGGGGGGGTAGCCAAAAGTTGGGGGGAGGGGTAAGTCAAAAAATCTGGGGGGGGGGGTAAATTTGGTCAAAAAAATTTTGGGGGGGGGATACCCCCCGAAACCCCCCCCCCTAAGGAAACTATGGTGGGGGCCCCTGGCAGCACATTATCACCGGAAAATTTGGTTGGGGGGTTAACTTCGGAAATTTGGTGGTCGACCCCCGAAATGTGATGGGGACTACCCTCCCCCCCCCCCGAATCCCCCCCCCATTCACAGGGAGAACTTTGGTGGGTAAAATCGTTGTAAATTGCTGCGCCAGGTACAACGATTTTACCATGAATTTACCACGACGTTTTAATGAAATTTTAATAATTTTTAATGGATTTACGATGATTATATCCGATTCTACCATGTGATTTTAATGAATTTACAATGGTTTTACTTCGGTTTTTATACGTATTTACAATAGTTTTTTTACCACGTTGTAAAATTGTTGTAAATCTGTTGTAAAATCATTGTAAATGCAATTGGACCAATTTACAATATTTTTACAACTTTTACAACGAAGTTACAACGTCCATATAATGATTTTACTATATGGTAAATTTATTGTAAAATCGTGGTAAATGTTTACAACGTTTCTACAGTGATTTTACAACGAATTTACAACGTGACAAATCTGTTATAAAACTGTTAAAACTTATTTTGGAGCATTGTAAAAACGTTGTAAACATTTACGACGATTTTACAAGTTTACCACATGGTAAAATCGTTAAAAAACGTTGTAACTTCATTGTAAAAGTTGTAAAAACATTGTAGATTGGTCCAATTGCATTTACAATGATTTTACAACAATTTTACAACGTGGTAAAAATATTGTAAATATATACGTATAAAAACCGAAGTAAAACCATTGTAAATCCATTAAAATCTCATAGAAAAATCGGATATAATCATTGTAAATCCATTAAAAAATATTAACATTTCATTGAAAATTAGGGGTAAATTCATGGTAAAATCGTTGTACCTTGCGCAGCAATTTACAACGAGTTTACCCAAAAAGTTCTTCCTGTGATTCCCCAAACGCCTACTCGCTTGACTATTATATTGTTTTGCAGAGACACATGATTTATGATCTTTTTCCGATTCTTCGACAAACACAAATAATTTTGGGAAGTCAGTCCTGTAGACGACAAGAAGTACTACTTAAATCGGTACGGAGGTATTGAAACTGTGTTTGAAGCTGTATACAATATGTTAAGATTGGTAGGGTGCCTAAAAAGTATTAAGCATTTGCAGATGTTTTGGGTTGGTAAATATATATATATATATATATATATATATATATATATATATATATATATATATATATATATATATATATATATATACGGTACATTTCACGGAAAGAGTGACCGTTGGCGAAATTGACAAAATTTCAAGAAAAACTGGCGATTTTAGCAAATTTAGCTATCATTTGTTTACCTTAAGGTTGAGCATATGTTGCAACTAAGCTCATTAACCAGGTCGTTCACGAAATAAACTCTCGCAGAATTTTACGCCAACAGTTTTGAACTTTCAGGCGATTTTGGAATTTTTTCAATTTTCAAAGGCCATTTTCGCGAAAGATTTGGTTTATGAGCTTGTTTAAATTTAGTTGCAAAATATGCTCAAGCTGAAGGTCCACAAATGTAGCTAAATTTAAGCTAAAGCTAAATGTAGCTAAAATCGCCTTTTTTTCGTGAAATTTCGCCAATTTGTCAATTTCGCCGACGGTCAGTCTTTCCGTGAAATGTACCGTATATATATATATATATATATATATATATATATATATATATATACAAGTAACAAAAATGCTCCGCACAAAAGGGGATAATATGTGTGTTGGGCCTATGTCTATCCTTTATATTCCGGTTGAGAAAGGCATAAATCCGACACCGCAAAAGTTGCTCAGCTCACTAAGGGCTTTCATTTGGTACCGAATTTGACCACTTTTGAAAACTTTCATTTTAGACCGAAAATCGCCCACCCCACCTCCACAGCAGGCTACAGCCACTTTGAGCATGCAATTCTATGACAAAAGTTATGTTATGTTAAAGCACACGTTATACTGATATTTAGGCAAATGCAGAACTATACAAACTAACGTATATAGGTGTCGGGTTTTGACACCTGCAATGCTGTGAACCTATTAAGCGCAAAATTGTGAATAACATAAAATCAACATAGGATTGTCAATTTGCTGCCAAATAAACTTATATAATTCAAGACAAAGTAACGATAAGATCCGAGCTGAAATTACGTATTGGTGTAATTCAGCCCTGTTCTGCGGGTAGCCATTTAATATATATATCTAACGTATATATATAATGCAGAAATTAGATTGAAAGTCGACGCCGGGGAGGTCTGTGGGCGGAGTTCCCCAGAAGTTGGAAATTTTTTGGAATTTTGAACACGAAAGAAATTTTTATGAACAATTTCTTACCATTTTAACAGATTAACAAACGGCAATAAGAGAGCTAGCATTGCACACGTCGTACCGTTGTAGAGGAAGAAAATGTAACGAAATGCTTTAAGAAAAATTGGCTTAATCCTTTTATTTTTAACGATGAAGGAACGCACACTAGTATAAATATATACTTACAATCTAAAGCAAAAATATTTCAATAATTAGTGGCTTTAGTGAGGAAGAATAAAACAAAGAAAGGTTGTAGCGACGTTGCCATGACCGAAAAATAGTAAGTAAGAAAAAGCGGGGGTCTGGGGGCGGCAGCCCCCAGCTAAAAGCTAGAGCTTTTTTTAAAATTTAAAGACATTTTAAATTTTTTAGAGCATTTTGTGGTTAGCGGATGCAAAATTTGACTGTGCATTTATGTGCGCATTTTTAAATTCGAGTGTGCATTTTGGAAAAAAGTGTGCATATGCACAGTAAAATGCACAAAAAAAACCCTGCTCCAGGAAGCGGTTTCCGACTTGACCCTTCCGACGGCAAAGTGGAACCAGCCCAGCAAGATGGGTGGGTCTGACGGTAAAACTGACTGCGGGAATCGATTCCCCGTGCCAGAAAACCATTGTATGGAAGATTTGAGTGTTCAAATTTAAATAGATATATAGCGAGAAATTTCGATTTTTCATTTTTCGAATTTTCGCCATCTTTGACGGGCCACTGTGGTCGCTAGGGAAGTGATAGAGAAACGCAACCTGGACCGTTAGTTAGTTCAATATATGTAATTTCTGAATATAAAAAGAAATCAGCTCCAGCTCGTAACGTTCGACCTGAGCGACGACCACAAAAATGGTCACTTTTCGCTATGAGCCGACTTTGCGGCGCCACTGCGGCGCTGTGGCGCAGCTGCGGCGCAAAAAAGTTGTGATTCTTAAATTCTTTAGAGGGTACTACTAGACCCCATAGCCCTTTAGGTTGGCCCACCGCTGCAGATCACGTGAAAGCGGCGAACATTATGTACAATACGACCATCAAATAGTAGAAACCGGAAAAAAAACATCGCCGCCATAACCGGTCCGGGGCGCAACTTTTTAACGGTAAGTGATACGGGGCTGAAACTTCACAGACATACTAAACTCGATGTGCTCTACAATTTGCGCATGAAATCTGCGCAGGATCTGTGCAGGATTTTGCGCAGCTTCTGCGCAGCTTATTTTACACTGTCTCCAGCCACTTTTCACACATATTATAGGGGTCGCTGCCGCGACCCCTATGATACACATGTTCTGTTCTTAACTGTTCTGGCATACTTACACCCAAAAATTCGGCTGGTTTTTTCCCGTCTGTTTAGCCGAAAATTTCTCACCAACTAAGGACTGAGAGATGTTTTGTTGCTCATTTAGAAGCTCTTCGCAAGGCCTAGTTAGTATATAGTAGTTATCCTTAAATTTAGATTTGTCGCTCAATAGAAAAATTCCAGCATATATATATATATATATATATATATATATATATTTTACACCCTATAATATGGGTGTAAAAGTCGCTGCGCGGCCCTTAGAGACCCGTTCGAGCACCGTGCCAGCTAAATACTCAAGGAAACTAGACAAATTTGGTATCGTTGGAATCAGCACGACGAGTACTACAAGTCGCAAAAAAGTTTTGGTCAAAATTTCCAACCTTGAAAATTTTCGCTTCCGGACAAGTTATATAGGTCCGTTTGTTTTTTTCCGTGTAAGTCACGCTCGGAAAAGGGCTTTCTTCTGACTTAATGATAGAACGATTTGGGCATTTTCAGCCGGTGAAGTTTGGTTTTTCTGAGAGGCAGGGACGTGTTAATGTACCTTTTTGATAGTTTTTTGCCGTCCGGCCTGGCATGCCACCTGGCCGGCCGGCCAAAAGTGGCCTTACGGCTATTTTGGCCAAAAAAGGCCTATAGCCAGGTTCACAAAAAAAGGACAAGCCAAAAATTCACAAAAACGGGACATCAGTTTTTTCCTGTGAAACTGCAACTTAAGGATTCAAACTTGTGCCTATTAATGGCCACATATCCCTAGCTGAACATACGTTAGTAGCAAGTTTTGGGCTAAACCCGTTCGTGCAGAATACTTATTTAAGTGGAAGTACCCAAAATTGGACTACAAAACGTTTTGAGCCAAAGTTAGTGTTTTTGTTGCTACTCTGCCATGGCAGATCCCAATAATCCCAAACTGTGCATCAGTGTTTTTTTGCTCAAAAAAGTGCGCAATGACACACTTTTTTTCTGAAATTAGCAAAAAATTTTGGGCTTGTGCGCACGCGTGCGCACTTTCTCTAGCGGAACAAAGACAAAATTATTGAAAATTAGTTGTTCTAAGTGCTCAGAAAAATTGCTTCTGGCTCACAATTTCACAAAAATCTCTTGTTTTTGAAGCCCCCAGACCCCCGTACTTACTTTTATACAACTGCTATTATACTACATTATTTATACAACTGCTACTATACAACATTCACTAAACATGCTAACAGTAATATATATACAAGCACCCGTGGCCTAATGTATGAGTCAATCTAGCTTGTGTATATCAGGGTTGGGAGTCTCGGTCTCGGTCTCGGTCTCGCTCACCCAAAAGTCTCGGCCTCGCATCGATACAGGAAAGATTTTGAAGCCATCTAATTTCAGCGAAAATTTTAAATCAATGTTATGAAGATTAACTAAACGAGGTGCGGAAACCGCAAGTTCACGTGTTAAAGCCCCTAATACTGGATCTAAGACTCAAAAAATGGTTGAAACTAAGTTTAAGCTTAACATTGCTAGTCTCGGTCTCGGTCTCGCCCAAAAGCCGAGACTTGGCTAGTCTCGGTCTCGGTCTCGGTACCTTGGTCTCGGTCTCGGTCTCGTTCTCGGTCTCGGTGAAATCTCGGTCTCGCCCAACCCTGGTGTATATATGTTATTGTGCAACTCGCATTGCTCATGTTATGAAATAATTTTAATGTTCGTTTGGCTGTTTTTGGAGAAGTTTTAATATAATAGGTATAATAAAGAACAAACATTCACAGGAGGTTTTTTAGCTAGGATTATGTGTTCTATCAGTGCTTTCTTACCCACCGACGCTTCAAAAAGCATTTAAAAATAGATATGCCCCGGGCTGAGCCCTGAAAATTCAAAGTCATGGAAAAGTCAAAGATCGGAACCTTGAATCATTTTCTGAAACTATATATATATACGTAAGTTTCGATGAAATTTCAAACCAGCATTTATTTTAGTTTTTATTAAAAGCAGTGAGGAATCTTGAAATGAAAATAACTTAAAATTGCCAATAGTTTTATCATTTCGCTAAATACATATACAGAAATCAAATTTACGTATATACGTACTTCAACAAATAAAACTTTTTAAGAATTATAATAGTGAAATGTTTGCTATGTATTTTTGAAATCTATATATTGTTTCTGGGGGCTCTGCCTTCAGACCCCTCGTTCCGAAGTACTTACTTACTTCTTCTTTTGATCAGTCACCGAGTAGGTTGGGTTTCCTAATCCACGTTAAGTTCTGGCATCTTATATACAACCTGCTGCAGCTCCGAATGTTGTAGTAAAGTCAGGTAATTACTAATAAATACAAAACAGCAATTGTATGCGAAATTGTAGCTTTTTTCCTGCTATGCGCACTTTTTTAGCAATTTGCGCAAATAATTTTGGGGCAGTGCGCAGAAGAGCGCAAAAGTGTCCGAGCAAAAAAAACACTGCTGTGCATCAGACATGCCAGGGATGGGCACCGGAAAAAAACTACCGGAAAAAACGGTTTTTTTCCGTTTTTTTCCGTTTTTTTCCGCAGGCTTCGGAAAAATACTCGCGAGTTTTTTCCGATAAGTTGAAAATTTTTTGATAAATTTGCAGTAAAAATGGAAATTTTGGAAAAATTTTTTAAATTTTTCCCAAAAAATCGAGAAATTCTTTAAAATAGCCTGTATTTATAGTTTACCGCATGAAAATACGTTTAAAAGCTTAAATTCGTTAAAATTCGCTCAATTTTGGCACTCCAGAAACAGTTTGAAACCTTTGGTGATATCAGAAAAAAAACGGAAAAATACTTTAAAAAAACCGGAAAAAACCGGAAAAAAACTAGTTTTTTTCCGCAATAATTTTTTCCGGAAAAAACCCAACCCTGAGACATGCCCACCCTTTTGCCTTTCCATCTGCACAGTTTTCATTTTCCTGCAACCTCTGGCTTGGCTTGGGCCTAATGTCCTGTTTTTTGTGAACAAGTTCACAAATAAAACGACAAATTTTTAATCGGCAGATCAGATCCCAGGAAGCACTTAGCTAATGTTTATTAGCTGTTTAGATTCTAGCGCACTAGAAAACGTATCTAAACCGCAAATTACTGCTCTTGACTTTGCTACTGGCGCGTAGATCATCTAAAAAGTAGTATGGTCACCGGTGGGTCCAAGTGGTGACTTAAACGGGGGCAGGTGGACTAAAAATTAAACAATGTTTAACCGTGTGTACGCGTTATTATAAATAATTTCCAACCATTTTGGTAGTGAAAGCTTGTACTCGGCACTATTACCCCATATGACCCATGGTCACGTGACCCTGGTCACACCTTACCTTACCCTACTAGAACCAATTATGATATCAAAGGCGTCTTTAAAGTTGACGTTAGCAGTTTGTTACAGCGTCGAATTAATATTTACCAACTGTTTTTGAGTTCTTATGGCTGAATTTTGAGATCCAAGTGTGCCATTACGGTCGGATGATTGGGACCTGATGATCTGACGCAGTAGCGTAGGTACAAAAAATTTTCAGGGGGGGGGGGTTTGACCGAGGACTTTTGAGGGGGGGGGGTAAAATTTTTTATTTTGCGTAATAACTGCATGCACACTGCGTATATATAGCGCGGCGGGAAAAAAACCCAAATTTTCGAATTTTGGCTGTAACTTTTTTATTAAGCGACAAATCGAAAATCTAACGATAACTACCATGAGGCCTTGCGAAGAGCTTCAAAATGAGCTAGAAAACGTCTCTCTAGCGCTTACCGTTGGCGAGAAATTTTCGACCAAACCGATGGGAAAAAACCCAATGCGGGAAAAAAACCCATGGGCGGGAAAAAAACCCAGCCGAATTTTTTGCTGCAAGCACGCCAGAACGGTTTTGACTATACCATTCGAAAGAGCGGGTCATTTTTAGTACATCTGAATCATAAAATACTAATATTTTGCAAAAAATCATGTCAAATTGACTTTTCAAAATTTCGTATGTTTAACACGTAAACATAGGCAAATTTTGGAAATTTTTGAAATTTGCTTAATTTCTGCAGTTTAAGCATCCTATCACATAGAAAACGTGTTTTTATTGCATTTAAAGCCAAACCCGATCTATTTTAGTGAAAAATTTAGCGGTTTTTGGCGAAATTTGAAAATTTGGCTTGTAATGGCTCCATCTCAGATTTTGGCCACCTGGACCTCACATAGAAGGTCGAACCTAGGTAAACTCTATACCAAATTAATCAGGAGGCTCTACTGAGCTAAGAAATGCATGAATTTTTCCTTGCTGCTAATGGTTAGAAAAAAATTTCATTTTGAAATTTGGGTTTTTTTCCCGCACATGGGTTTTTTTTCCCGCCGAGTCTAGGTCACCCCCCAGGTCGCACCACAGGCACTAGAGCCAAATTGAATACACCATCGTGAAGTTCGAGACATATCCTCTGTGAAACTGTAATCCGTTTTGGGCTAAGTCTTTCCAGTAGTTCAGGGTGACCCCCCAAAGTTGACCCTGCCTGACCCCCATGTTGGGACCAAAAATACCAAAATTTTTCAAAGTCCCAAAAAATTTGCTGAAGCAGTGGGAGCTACAATAATACACCCTCTAGGGTAGTTTTGGACGCTCTTTAAGATAGGCTATTAAAATCCGATCTAGCTCATATGGGTGACTCACACTGGCGATGGGTTTTTTTTCCGCATATCGGTTTGGGTTTTTTCCCGCCGCGCTATACTTTTTATACTGCAAGTTGTCATATTCATTCAAGTCCTCCTTGGTTCATGTTTTTGACTTGTTACAACTGAAAACGACATCCTAAACCCAAAACTTGGGGTCTGGGGGGCTCCGCCCCCAGAAGTTGAGAAAATTTTTAAATTTCGCCATTAAACGCTGCTATTGAAACATTTAATTCTTTACAATGATTTATCAATTGTCTAACAACATTTTGTACCATTATTTGCTATTTTCTACATTTACTGTCTTGTTTGAAAACTCAAACTATTAAGATGCTCCCATTAAGAACTGCTTATTCTGATCATATCAACCAATTATGCCAAGGCTGATGATGTTGGGTGGGAATAACGCAGATATATAACAAAACTGCAAAGCAACTATTTATACAGACATTTGCTAGCATGCTTAATGAAAAATAATCTAAATATATAGACAAAATTCGCGCCGGATTCGCGAAACTTTTTTAATGGTATAGAAAATGCGTCGATGTTGAACTAATTTGAAGCATTAATGTACAATTTGTGCATGTTTCTAATAAGGGTAAAACGCCCGCGCTCAGCGCGGGCGTAAAATTTTTCTTTTGCCCAATTTTTTCAGGGGGGCAAAGCCATTTCGGGGAGGGCGGCCCCCCCCCGTATCTACGCTAGTGATCTGACGAGTTTTGGTCTTCCGGAAGGGTACACTGAAAAACTGTGCCTCAAATGTAGTTAAAATGAAGTAAAACAAGTTTACTGATTGTTTTTACAGTTCATTTTTGCACATACGTAGTAGCAGTAATTAGAAAATTTGGACTGTCCTTTATGTTGTGAACTTTGTCCTTTTTGTAGAATTCGTTCACAAAAAAAGGACACGAGATTTTGCTATGCATTTTTCTCATCCGTAGGCGGAGGGCGGCGATTTTTTGTGTGAATATAAAAAGCGAGTCCCGGCGTACATGCATCACACAAACAATATTCCAGTCGGGGCTGAAACTTGAAAGTTTTCAACAAAAAACTGATTTTTGTCCTTTTTTGTGAACCTTGCTATATATTTTGTGTCAGAGTTGCCAGAGCTCAGGAACAAGCTAGAGAGACGCGGCTTCTTGCATAAGAAACTTTGAGTTGCTTACCATGGAATAGCGAGGGCGATTTTCGATATCTCCCAGATATCTCCACAAACTATCGATAAGTCCCAACTCCACAGAAAATAGTTAAAAATAGGCCTAAATCTGCTGTTTTGGGCTATTTAGTGGGACGCATATAGGGGTTATCGGGGTCGCTGAACACGATGAGCATAGTCGCAGCTCGGTGCGGTACGGCTATATATCGTGCTGCACTGTCATGCAACGGCAGTACTCTGGTTGTAGACTTACTGTAAACGGTAAAATATACTAAATTGGGTGTATAGATAGCTCATGACATGACAAATTAACGTAGCTACATTAACACTATAGTTTGCACCCGGTTGCGCTGCAGTAGAGTGCTGCTGAAGTACAGCATAGGCATATAACTAGCTACAGATAAGTTGCACTCGTCCAAGACTTTTTGCATATGAGTGCAGCCGAGCATTAGAAATCGTGCCCGTATAAGTTTCCTTCACTGGCAGTACAGTTTGCATCTGGTTGCGCTGCAGTAGAGTGCTGCGGAAGTACAGCACGGCCTATTGGAACTTTTCAAGCTTCCTTGTTCTATGCTTTCGGTTGACGATTAATGATTGGCGGAATTTTTAAAGTTTCTTTTATGAAACTTTGACATTTTCACTATAGGTTTACTGGGAACCTTAAAAATGAAATAGGACAAGAATAAAAATGCTCCAATGTAACATAAAAAATGCAATATGGGTGACTTTAGGTTGTAAATGGACAGAGGACTAGGTTTTAAAACGTTAATATGGGAGGGGCAGGTTGTAAATGACACAGAGGACTAGGTTAAAAGCGCACTAATATGGACCAGCTTCGCTGAACAACCCATATTCGCGATCACTCATGCTTCCTCCACATATGACGTATACTAATATATACTAATAATAATAATAATAAGATCCACATTCTTCAGCTTTCCAGGCTATCGCGAGGATTTTGAAATATTAAAGCTTATTTCAAATAAATAAGATACAGCTCTGGTAACAAGGTGTTCAAGGTGTTTTTCTGTTGTCACTCAGAATCTTGTATTAAGTTAATACGAAAACTGTTGACATTACGTAAGTGTATTATTAATTTGTGTAACGAGCACAAACTACAGGACTTGCAGAGTCAAGCTCACAAATTGTAAAATTTTCTGACGAACTGCCGATAGCAACTGTCTCGGCAGAATATGGGTTGTTCTTTCTAAGCTGGTCCATAGTAGTCATTAACCTAGTCGTCTGTGTCATTTACAACCTGCCCCTCCCATATTAACGTTTTAAAACCTAGTCATCTGTCCATTTACAACATAATGTCACCCATTTGTTCATGCCCCATCGGAGCATTTTTATTCTTGTATATACATAGTAAATTTGGGTTTTTATTTCCTGCCTCTCTATATATACTTAATATGCACGGTGTACCGAAAGTGGGGTAGGTGAGTTAGCCGATTTCAGGTGGGTGGGGCTCGGAAAAACAGTTAAGCCGAAACCCACTTCTCAGATTTTTGGCCAGAATTTTTTTACTGGTTTGAGATATCGAAATACTGACTATATAGGAAGCTAGCCGCTAGGCCTAGTCGTAAGCTTTTTTATGAGCTACATAGATGTTTAGAATACCTCTCTAGGCTGTACCGTTAGTGAGAAAAATTGTCCCATACTGGCCGGAAAACCCCACCCCGAAAATTTTTTGGAAAGTTGCCAGGAGCATTTCTAACCGTTCCCTAATTAACACTGGAAGAACTTTGCTGGGTAAAATAGTTGTAAATTGCTGTGCAAGATACAATGATTTTACCATGAATTTACCACGGATTTTTAATGAAATTTTAATATTTTTTAATGGATTTTCAGTGATTATATCCGATTTTACCATAAGATTTCAATGAATTTACAATGGTTTTACTTCGGTTGTGATATGTATTTACAACAATTTTACCACGTTGTATTGTAATATTGTTGTAAATCTGTTGTAAAATCGTTGTAAATGCAATTGGATCAATTTACCATGCATTTACAACTTATACAACGAATTTACAACGTCTTTATAACGATTTTACCATGTGATAAACTTGTTGTAAAATCGAGGTAAAAGTTTATATACAACGTTTTTACCATGATTTTACAACGATTTTACAACGTGGTAAATACGTTACGTATGTTATCATAGGGGTCGCGGTAGCGACCCCTATATTATGAGTGAAAATGGTAGAATGACCGTGTAAAACAAGGCTGCGCAGAAGCTGCGCTGATTCCTGCGCAGATCCTGCGCAGATTATGTGCGCAAAAAATTGTACGTGTCGAGTTTAGTATGTTCCTGAAGTTTCATCCCCGTACCACTTTCCGTTAAAAAGTTATGCCAAAAATCGCTTACGAGAGTGATGTTTTTTTCGGGTTCTCCGCTTTGACGTTTCATAAGGGGGTTTTGTTGCTTTAATAATTTGCTGTACAACGCACCCATTTTGCTGGGCTGGCTCCACTTGACCGTCTGAGGGGTCAGGTCGGTACAGGTGGTCCAAAATGAAATTTTTCAAAAGTGGTCAAATTTGGTACCAAATGAAAGCCCTAAGTGAGGTGAGCAACTTTTGTCATAGAATTGCATGCTCAAAGTGGCTGTAGCCTGCTGTGGTGGGGTGGGGTGGGGACTTAGGCGATTTTCGGTCAAAAATGAAATTTTTCAAAAGTGGTCAAATTTGGTACCAAATGAAAGCCCTAAGTGAGCTGAGCAACTTTTGTCATAGAATTGCATGCTCAAAGTGGCTGTAGAGTGCTGTGGTGGGTGGGGTGGGGACGTAAGCGATTTTGGGTGAAATATGAAATTTTCCAAAAGTGGTCAAAATAGTATCTGCTTGCGCATGGTGTTCGGAAATATATGTTGGTTCTTTTTTGCGCATACATATGTAAAAGAATGGAAAACAAGAACCAAAAATGCTCCTTCGTCGCATGTAAAATACATAATGAGTACTCTCAGGCAGGTTGTACAACCACGGAAACTAGCCTGTAAAATGCATTTGAGTGGCGTTGAGGTTGTAAATTAAGGAAAACAAGTTGCAACGGCTTAACGTATGAGCCTGTCCTACAACGAGGCTCATATTGGCGTCACAGTGCAGCCTTCTTAAAGATCATCAGGTCATCATATTAAAGAAAAAACGAATGAATAGACATAACATGTTAACATTGTGGCTTGAAAGAAATGGACAGAACGAAGTGAACTGCGACACCTCAAGTTTAACTGCACATGCAAGCGGATGTTTCCCGAAACACCATGAGCAAGCAGATACTATTTTGACCACTTTTGGAAAATTTCATATTTCACCCAAAATCCTTACGTCCCCACCCCACCCCACCACAGCACTCTACAGCCACTTTTGAGCATGCAATTCTATGACAAAAGTTGCTCAGCTCACTTAGGGGCTTTCATTTGGTACCAAATTTGACCACTTTTGAAAAATTTCTCATTTTTTGACCGAAAATCGCCTAAGTCCCCACCCCACTCCCCACCACAGCAGGCTACAGCCACTTTGAGCATGCAATTCTATGACAAAAGTTGCTCACCTCACTTAGGGCTTTCCATTTGGTAGCAAATTTGACCACTTTTGGAAAATTTCATTTTGGACCACCTGTACCGACCTGACCCCTCAGACGGTCAAGTGGACCAAGCCCAGCAAAATGGGTGCGTTGTACAGCAAATTATTAAAGCAACAAAACCCCCTTATGAAACGTCAAAGCGGAGAACCCGAAAAAAACATCACTCTCGTAAGCGATTTTTGGCATAACTTTTTAACGGAAAGTGGTACGGGGATGAAACTTCAGGAACATACTAAACTCGACACGTACAATTTTTTGCGCACATAATCTGCGCAGGATCTGCGCAGGAATCAGCGCAGCTTCTGCGCAGCCTTGTTTTACACGGTCATTCTACCATTTTCACTCATAATATAGGGGTCGCTACCGCGACCCCTATGATAACATACGTAACGTATTTACCACGTTATAAATTCGTTGTAAAATCATGGCAAAAACGTTGTAAACATTGACTTCAATTTTACAACAAGTTTATCACATGGTAAAATCGTTATAAAGACGTTGTAAAAGTTGTAAATGCATTGTAAATTGATCCAATTGCATTTACAACGATTTTACAACAGATTTACAACAATATTACAATACAACGTGGTAAAATTGTTGTAAATACATATCACAACCGAAGTAAAACCATTGTAAATTCATTGAAATCTTATGGTAAAATCGGATATAATCACTGAAAATCCATTAAAAAATATTAAAATTTCATTAAAAATCCGTGGTAAATTCACAGTAAAAATCATTGTATCTTTTACAGCAATTTACAACTATTTTACCCAGCAAAGTTCTTCCAGTGTTAATTAGGGAACGTTTAGAAATGCTCCTGGCAACTTTCCAAAAAAGTTTTCGGGGTGGGGTTTTCCCGCCAGTTTGGGACAATTTTCCTCAGTAACGGTACAGCCTAGAGAGGTATTCTAAACATCTATGTAGCTCATAAAAAAGCTTACGACTAGGCCTAGCGGCTAGCTTCCTATATAGTCAGTATTTCGATATCTCAAACCAGTAAAAAATTCTGGCCAAAAATCTGAGAAGTGGGTTTCCCCGCTTAACTGTTTTTCCGAGCCCCACCCACCTGAAATCGGCTAACTCACCTACCCCAATTTCGGTACACCGTGCATATTAAGTATATATAGAGAGGCAGGAAATAAAAACCCAAATTTACTATGTATATACAAGAATAAAAATGCTCCAATGGAGCATGAAAAATGCAATATGGGTGACTTTAGGTTGTAAATGGACAGAGGACTAGGTTTTAAAACGTTAATATGGGAGGGGCAGGTTGTAAATGACACAGAGGACTAGGTTAAAAGCGCACTAATATGGACCAGCTTCGTTGAACAACCCATATTCGCGAAAACTGCCGAGACAGTTGCCATCGGCAGTTCGTCAGAAACTTTATAATTTGTCAGCATGACTCTGCAAGTACGTAGTTGTGCCCGTTATACAATTTAATAATAAATAGACTTACGTAATGTCAACTGTTTTTCGCACCGACTAAATACAAGATTCTGCGTGACAGAAAAACGACCTTGAACAACTTGTAACCAGAACAGCATTGGTTATTTGGAATAAGCATTAATATTTCAAAATCCTCGCGATAGCCAGGAAAGCTGAAGAATGTAGATATTATTATTATTATTATTAGTATATATTAGTATACGTCATATGTGGAGTGAAGCATGAGTGATCGCGAATATGGGTTGTTCAGCGAAGCTGGTCCATATTAGTGCGCTTTTAACCTAGTCCTCTGTGTCATTTACAACCTGCCCCTCCCATATTAACGTTTTAAAACCTAGTCCTCTGTCCATTTACAACCTAAAGTCACCCATATTGCATTTTTCATGCTCCATTGGAGCATTTCTATTCTTGTCCTATTTCATTTTTAAGGTTCCCAGTAAACTTATAATAGTGAACTGAAAATGTCAAAGTTTCATAAAAGAAACTTTACAAATTCCGCCACGCCAATCATTAATCGTCAACCGAAAGCACACAGCAAAGAAGCTTGAAAAGTTCCAATAGGCCGTGCTGTACTTCCGCAGCACTCTACTGCAGCGCAACCAGATGCAAACTGTACTCCCAGTGAAGGAAACCTGTACGGCACTATTTCTAATGCTCTGCCGCACTCATATGCAAAGTTTCGGACGAGTGCAACTTATCTGTAGCTAGTTATAGCCCGTGCTGTATTTCAGCAGCACTCTACTGCAGCGCAACCGGGTGCAAACTATAGTGTTAATGTAGCTACGTTAATTTGTCATGTCATGAGCTATCTATACACCCAATTTAGTATATTTTACCGTTTACAGTAAGTCTACAACCAGAGTTCTATGGTTGCTGCATGACAGTGCAGCACGATATATAGCCGCACCGCACCGCGCTGCGACTATGCTCATCGTGTTCAGCGACCCCGATAACCCTTATATGCGTCCCACTAAATAGCCCAAAACAGCAGATTTAGGCCTATTTTTAACTATTTTCTGTGGAGTTGGGACTTATCGATAGTTTGTGGAGATATCTGTGGAGATATCGAAAATCGCCCTCGCTATTCCATGGTAAGCAACTCAAAGTTTCTTATGCAAGAAGCCGCGTCTCTCTAGCTTGTTCCCTGAGCTCTGCAACTCTGACACAAAATATAGCAAGGTTCACAAAAAAGGACAAAAATCAGTTTTTTGTTGAAAACTTTCAAGTTTCAGCCCCGACTGGAATATTGTTTGTGCATGCATGTGCGCCGGGACTCGCTTTATATTCACACAAAAAATCGCCGCCCTCCGCCTACGGATGAGAAAATAATAGCAAAATTTCGTGTCCTTTTTTTGTGAACGAATTCACAAAAAAGGACAAAGTTCACAACATAAAGGACAGTCCAAATTTTCTAATTACTGCTACTACGTATGTGCAAAAATGAACTGTAAAAACAATCAGTAAACTTGTTTTACTTCATTTTAACTACATTTGAGGCACAGTTTTTCAGTGTACCCTTCCGGAAGACCAAAACTCGTCAGATCACTAGCGTAGATACGGGGGGGGGCCGCCCTCCCCGAAATGGCTTTGCCCCCCTGAAAAAATTGGGCAAAAGAAAAATTTTACGCCCGCGCTGAGCGCGGGCGTTTCACCTTATTAGAAACATGCACAAATTGTACATTAATGCTTCAAATTAGTTCAACATCGACGCATTTTCTATACCATTAAAAAAGTTTCGCGAATCCGGCGCGAATTTTGTCTATATATTTAGATTATTTTTCATTAAGCATGCTAGCAAATGTCTGTATAAATAGTTGCTTTGCAGTTTTGTTATATATCTGCGTTATTCCCACCCAACATCATCAGCCTTGGCATAATTGGTTGATATGATCAGAATAAGCAGTTCTTAATGGGAGCATCTTAATAGTTTGAGTTTTCAAACAAGACAGTAAATGTAGAAAATAGCAAATAATGGTACAAAATGTTGTTAGACAATTGATAAATCATTGTAAAGAATTAAATGTTTCAATAGCAGCGTTTAATGGCGAAATTTAAAAATTTTCTCAACTTCTGGGGGCGGAGCCCCCCAGACCCCAAGTTTTGGGTTTAGGATGTCGTTTTCAGTTGTAACAAGTCAAAAACATGAACCAAGGAGGACTTGAATGAATATGACAACTTGCAGTATAAAAAGTATAGCGCGGCGAGGAAAAAACCCAAACCGATATGCGGAAAAAAAACCCATCGCCAGTGTGAGTCACCCATATGAGCTAGATCGGATTTTAACAGCTCTATCTTAAAGAGCGTCCAAAACTACCCTAGAGGGTGTATTATTGTAGCTCCCCTAGCCCTTCTCAGCAAATTTTTTGGGACTTTGAAAATTTTGGAATTTTTTGGTCCCAACATGGGGGTCAGGCAGGGTCAACTTTGTGGGGTCACCCTGAACTACTGGAAAGACATAGCCCAAAACGGATTACAGTTTCACAGAGGATATGTCTCGAACTTCACGATGGTGTATTCAATTTGGCTCTAGTGCCTGTGGTGCGACCTGGGGGTGACCTAGACTCGGCGGGAAAAAAAAACCCATGTGCGGGAAAAAAACCCAAATTTCAAAATGAAATTTTTTTCTAACCATTAGCAGCAAAGGAAAAATTCATGCATTTCTTAGCTCAGTAGAGCCTCCTGATTAATTTGGTATAGAGTTTACCTAGGTTCGACCTTCTATGTGAGGTCCAGGTGGCCAAAATCTGAGATGGTGCCATTTCAAGCCAAATTTTCAAATTTCGCCAAAAACCGCTAAATTTTTCACTAAAATAGGTCGGGTTTGGCTTTAAATGCAATAAAAACACGTTTTCTATGTGATAGGATGCTTAAACTGCAGAAATTAAGCAAATTTCAAAAATTTCCAAAATTTGCCTATGTTTACGTGTTAAACATACGAAATTTTGAAAAGTCAATTTGACATGATTTTTTGCAAAATATTAGTATTTTATGATTCAGATGTACTAAAAATGACCCGCTCTTTCGAATGGTATAGTCAAAACCGTTCTGGCGTGCTTGCAGCAAAAAATTCGGCTGGGTTTTTTTCCCGCCCATGGGTTCTTTTCCCGCATTGGGTTTTTTCCCATCGGTTTGGGCGAAAAATTTCTCGCCCCAACGGTAAGCGCTAGAGAGACGTTTTCCCATAGCTCATTTTGAAGCTCTTCGCAAGGCCTCATGGTAGTTATCGTTAGATTTTCTGATTTGTCGCTTAATAAAAAAGTTACAGCCAAAATTCGAAAATTTGGAGTTTTTTTCCCGCCGCGCTATATATACGCAGTGTGCATGCAGTTATTACGCAAAATTAAAAAATTTTCCCCCCCCCCCCCCCCCTCAAAAGTCCTCGGTCAAACCCCCCCCCCCCCCTGAAAATTTTTTGTACCTACGCTACTGCGTCAGATCATCAGGTCCCAATCATCCGACCGTAATGGCACACTTGGATCTCAAAATTCAGCCATAAGAACTCAAAAACAGTTGGTAAATATTAATTCGACGCTGTAACAAACTGCTAACGTCAACTTTAAAGACGCCTTTGATATCATAATTGGTTCTAGTAGGGTAAGGTAAGGTGTGACCAGGGTCACGTGACCATGGGAATTATGGGGTAATAGTGCCGAGTACAAGCTTTCACTACCAAAATGGTTGAAATTATTTATAATAACGCGTACACACGGTTAAACATTGTTTAATTTTTAGTCCACCTGCCCCCGTTCAAGTCACACACTTGGACCAACGGTGACCATACTTTTAGATAATCTACGCGCCAGTAGCAAAGTCAAGAGCAGTAATTTGCGGTTTAGATACGTTTTCTAGTGCGCTAGAATCTAAACAGCTAATAAACATTAGCTAAGTGCTTCCTGGGATCTGATCTGCCGATTAAAAATTTGTCGTTTTATTTGTGAACTTGTTCACAAAAACAGACATGAGCCAAACCAAGCCAGAGGTTGCGGGAAAATGAAAACTGTGCAGATGAAGGCAAAAAGGTGGGCATATGTCTCAGGGTTGGGTTTTTCCGGAAAAAAATTATTGCGGAAAAAAACTAGTTTTTTTCCGGTTTTTTTCCGGTTTTTTTCCAGTATTTTTCCGTTTTTTTCCGATATCACCAAAGGTTTCAAACTGTTTCTGGAGTGCCAAAATTGAGCGAATTTTAACGAATTTAAGCTTTTAAACGTATTTTCATGCGGTAAACTATAAATACTGGCGATTTTAAAGAATTTCTCGATTTTTTGGGAAAAATTTAAAAAATTTTTCCAAAATTTCCATTTTTACTGCAAATTTATCAAAAAATTTTCAACTTATCGGAAAAAACTCGCGAGTATTTTTCCGAAGCCTGCGGAAAAAAACGGAAAAAAACGGAAAAAAACCGTTTTTTTCCGGTAGTTTTTTTCCGGTGCCCATCCCTGGCATGTCTGATGCACAGCAGTGTTTTTTGCTCGGACACTTTTGCGCTCTTCTGCGCACCGCTCCAAAATTTTATTGGCAAATTGCTAAAAAAGTGCGCATAGCAGGAAAAAGCTATAATTTCGCATATATAATTGCTGTTTCGTATTTGTTAGTAATTACCTGACTTTACTACAATCCCTCGGAGCTGCAGCAGGTTATTTATAAGATGCCAGAACTTAACGCATTTAGAAACCCAGCCTACTTCGGAACGGGGGTCTGAAGGTTGAGCCCCCAGAAGCAACATATAGATTTCAAAAATACATAGCAAACATTTCACCATCATAACTCTCAAAAAAGTTTTATTTGTTGAAGTATATAAATTCTGATTTTTGCATACGTATGTATTTAGCGAAACGATGAAACTATTGGCAACTTTTTAAGTTATTTTCTCATTTCAAGATTCCCACTGCTTTTAATAAAAACAAAAATAAATGCTGGTTTGAAATTTCATCGAAAATTACGTATATATATAGTTTCAGAAAATGATTCCAGGTTCCGATCTTGACTTTTCCATGACTTTGAATTTTCAGGGCTCAGCCTGGGCATATTCACTTTTAAATGCCTTTTTGAAGCGTCGGTGGGTAAGAAAGCACTGATGGAACACATAATCCCACTTCAAAAAACCTCCTGTGAATGTTTGTTCTGTATTATACATATTATATTAAAACTTCTCCAAAACCAGTGCCAAAAGACACATTAAAATTATTTCATAACATGAGCAATGCGAGTTGCACAATAACATATACACCAGGGTTAGGCGGGAACCGAGATTTCACCGAGACCGAGAACGAGACCGAGACCGAGACCGAAGGTACCGAGACCGAGACCGAGACTAGCTTGATCGCTTTTGGAAACGAGACCGAGACCGAGACTAGCAATTTTTAGCTTAAAATTAGTTTCAACCATTTTTTGAGGCTTAGATCCAGTATTAGGGGCTTTAACACGCAAACATATGATTTCCGCGCCTCATTGATTAATTTCATAACATTGATTTAAAATTTTCCGCCAAAATTGATGTTTTTTAAAAAATTTTCAGTCTCGGTCGAGACCGGGAACTTTGGGTGAGCGAGACCGAGTGACGAGACCGAGACTCCCAGCAACTGATATACACAAGCTAGATTGACTCGCATTAGGCCAAGGTATGCATATATATTACAGTAGCATGTTTAGTGAATGTTGTATAGTAGCAGTTGTATAAATAATGTAGTATAATAGCAGTTGTATAAAAAAAAGTAAGTACGGGGGTCTAGGGCTTCAAAAACAAGAGATTTTTGTGAAATTGTGAGCCAGAAGCAATTTTTCTGTGAGCACTTAGAACAACTAATTTTCAATAATTTTGTTCTTTGTTCCGCTAGAGAAAGTGCGCACGCGTGCGCGCACAAGCCCAAAATTTTTTGCTAATTTCAGAAAAAAAAGTGTGTCATTGCGCACTTTTTTGAGCAAAAAAACACTGATGCACAGTTTGGGATTATTGGGATCTGCCCTTGGCAGAGTAGCTAACAAAAACACTAACTTTGGCTCAAAACGTTTTGTGGTCCAATTTTGGGTACTTCCACTTAAATAAGTATTCTGCACGAACGGGTTTAGCCCAAAACTTGCTACTAACGTATGTTCAGCTAGGGATATGTGGCCATAATTGGCACAAGTTTGAATCCTTAAGTTGCAGTTTCTGCCAGAAAAGAAAACTGATGTCCCGTCTTTGTGAATTTTTGGCTTGTCCTTTTTTTGTGAACCTGGCTTAGGCCTTTTTTGGCCAAAATAGCCGTAAGGCCACTTTTTGGCCGGCCGGCCAGGTGGCATACCAGGCCGGACGGCAAGAACTATAAAAAGGTACATTAACACGTCCACCGCCTCTCAGAAAAACCAAACTTCACCGGCTGAAAATGCCCAAATCGTTCTATCATTAAGTCAGAAGAAAGCCCTTTTCCGAGCGTGACTTACACGGAAAAAAACAAACGGACCTATATAGCATTTGTCCGGAAGCGAAAATTTTCAAGGATTGGAAATTTTGACCAAAACTTTTTTGCGACTTGTAGTACTCGTCGTGCTGATTCCAACGATACCAAATTTGTCTAGTTTCCTTGAGTATTTAGCTGGCACGGTGCTCGAACGGGTCTCTAAGGGCCGCGCAGACTTTTATACCCATAGTATAGGGTGTAAAATATATATATATATATATATATATATATATATATGCTGGAATTTTTCTATTGAGCGACAAATCTAAATTTAAGGATAACTACTATATACTAACTAGGCCTTGCGAAGAGCTTCTAAATGAGCAACAAAACATCTCTCAGTCCTTAGTTGGCGAGAAATTTTCGGCTAAACAGACGGGAAAAAACCAGCCGAA
The DNA here is from genome assembly GCA_030248195.1 of Trissonchulus latispiculum. NCBI lineage: Eukaryota > Metazoa > Nematoda > Enoplea > Enoplida > Ironidae > Trissonchulus > Trissonchulus latispiculum. Next base: position 55,732 of record JASAND010018650.1, read on the forward strand.
TTTTTGGGTGTAAGTATGCCAGAACAGTTAAGAACAGAACATGTAGAATCATGGGGGTCGCGCCGCGACCCTATAATATGTGTAAAAAGTGGCTGGAGACAGGTACAAAATAAGCCGCGAGAAGCTGCATAAAGCAATCCTGCACAGATCCTGCGCAGATTTCATGCGCAAATTGTAGAGCACATCGAGTTTAGTATCTCTATGAAGTTTCAGCCCCTTATCACTTCACCGTTAAAAAGTTGCGCCTCGGACCGGTTATGGCGGCGATGTTTTTTTCGGTTTCTACTATTTGATAGTCTTATTGCACATAATGTTAGCCGCTTTCACGTGATCTGCAGCAGTGGGCCAACCTAAAGGGCTATGGGGTCTAGTAGCAACCCTCTAAAGAATTTAAGAATCACAACTTTTTTGCGCCGCAGCTGCGCCACAGCGCACCAGTGGCGCCGCAAAGTCGGCTCATAGCGAAAAGTGACCATTTTTATGGTCGTCGCTCAGGTCGAACGTTACGAGCTGGAGCTCATTTCTTTTTATATTCAGAAATTACATATATTGAACTAACTAACGGTCCAGAGTTGCCGTTTCTCTATCACTTCCCTAGCGACCACAGTGGCCCGTCAAAGTACGGCGAAAATTCGAAAAATGAAAAATCGAAATTTCTCGCTATATATCTATTTAAATTTGAACACTCAAATCTTCCATACAATGGTTTTCTGGCACGGGGGAATCGATTCCCGCAGTCAGTTTTACCGTCCAGACCCACCCATCTTGCTGGGCTGGATTCCACTTTGCCGTCGGAAGGGTCAAGTCCGACAACGCTTCCTGGAGCAGGTTTTTTTGTGCATTTTACTGTGCATGTGCACACTTTTTTCCAAAATGCACACTCGAATTTAAAAATGTACACATATATGCACAGTCAATTTTGCTTCCGCTAACCACAAAATGCTCTAAGAAATTTCAAAGTGCTGAAATTTTACCAAAAAGCTCTAGCCTTTAACGAGGGGCTGCACCGCCCCAGACCCCCGCTTTTTCTTACTTACTACTTTTTTCGTTGGTCATGGCAACGTCGCTTCAACCTTTCTTTGTTTTATTCTTCCTCCTGAAGCCACTAATTATTGAAATATTTTTGCTTTAGAGTGTAAGTATATTTATACTAGTGTGCGTTCCTTCATCGTTAAAAATAAAAGGATTAAGCCAATTTTTCTTAAAGCATTTCGTTACATTTTCTTCCTCTACAACGGTACGACGTGTAATTGCTAGCTCTCTTATTGCCGTTTGTTAATCTGTTAAAAATGGTAAGAAATTGTTCATAAAAATTTCTTTCGTGTTCAAAATTCCAAAAAAATTTCCAACTTCAGAGGAACTCCGCCCAATGACCTCCCCGGCGTCGACTTTCAATCTAACAATTTCTACATTATATATATACGTTAGATATATATATTAAATGGCTACCCGCAGAACAGGGCTGAATTACGCAAGCCGTAATTTCAGCTCGGATCTTATCGTTACTTTGTGTGAATTATGATTTATTTGGCAGCAAATTGACAATCCTATGTTGATTTTATGTTATTCACAATTTTGCGCCAATAGGTTCACAGCATTTAGTGTCAAAACCCGACACCTATATACGTTAGTTTTGTATAGTTCTGCATTTACTAAATATCAGTATAACGTGTGCTTTAACATAACATAACTTTTGTCATAGAATTGCATGCTCAAAGTGGCTGTAGCTTCCTGTGGAGGTGGGGTGGGCGATTTTCAGTCTAAAATGAAAGTTTTCAAAAGTGGTCAAATTCGGTACCAAATGAGAAATACCAAAGTGACCTGAGCAACTTTTGCGGTGTCGGATTTATGCCTTTCTCAACCGGAATATAAAGGATAGACATAGGCCCAACACACATATTATCCCCTTTTGTGCGGAGCATTTTTGTTACTTGTATATATATATATATATATATATATATATATATATATATATATACGGTGCATTTCACGGAAAAGACTGACCGTCGGCGAAATTGACAAATTGGCGAAATTTCACGAAAAAAAGGCGATTTTAGCTACATTTAGCTTTTTAGCTTAAATTTAGCTACATTTGTGGACCTTACGCTTGGAGCATGTTTTGCAACTAAATTTAAACAAGCTCACAAACCAACTCTTTCGCGAAAATGGCCTTTGAAAATTGAAAAAAATTCCAAAATTGCCAAAAGTTTTGAACTTTTAGAGCAATACGTAACTGAACGAAGTAC